>KE505918.1:137198-154849 GCA_000441515.1 Elaeis oleifera | reverse complement strand
ATAGAATCTAAGGGGTCACACATAAAAGGAGCATGATCTGATCAATAGCTTGGATCATATTCAAATTATCAATCGGATTGATAGTTTAAATTTTAAAACTGTTAATTTATAAGCACTACAATTGTGGTAGCTGCTAATTGTTAGCACAGAGATTCAATTATAAATATTATAATTTTTGAGACTGATTAAATTATAAATTAAGTCTTAATTGACTTAAATTAAATTAAATTAATTATATTAATTAGTTAATATTAATTGAGATTATCCAAATCAAATTTGGATTTTAGGCTTGATTGATCAGGCTTGATAGCTTTTCGAATTCAGCTCATTTCAGACTCGATTTGAATCTGATTGTGGCTATTTGAATCAGATGAACTATGATTTAGAGAATCCAAATTCTTTAGGACTCTCCTCCAAAAATCATGCTAGAAAAAAAGTGAGGTGTTGTTTTCTCATCCTTTTTCTTAACGCACGTGAAAGTATTGGCGCCCCACCTTATTTAGAATTCTTTTCTTTCAGATTTTTATTATTAAATTTGATTCAAATAAGATAGAATCTATTAGTTTGGGGTGTAGAAGATTTTTTTTATATGATAAAAAATTTGAAAAAGTTGGGATGTGCGCTAATTGTGAGAAAGATTTTTTTCTTACAATACATCCTTATCTCAACGCCCTTCTACCCTTTGATTTGGATTTAATGCCTAGGATCAAATGGTATTTAATCTTTTAAGGCATTAAGAAGTGATTTTGCATGAGATAAGAAAGATGGTGTGACAAAAAGAAGAGATGGTGTGAGGTCTTGGATGTGAAGATGTGAGGTGCTTTCTTTCTTACATCTTTCTCTCCTTCCCAATGCCTCTTCCTCCCTTCTCCACTTCATGTCCATACCCAGACCTGATAGAGATCAGATCTAAGAAAGAAAAAAGAGAGAAGAAGAAGGGTCCTTCTTCTCTTCATGGTGATCTAATCTAGATCCCGTCGGATCTACACGAAAGAGTTCGTGCAGCATTCTCCATCAAGATCTAGAAGAAGAGATCTAGATCTAAGGATGAGAAGCGAGATTTGCAAGATGCTAACACATTGGTGATCTCAATGTTCTGATCATATGGCTTCGTATAGATATCAGTAGAGGTCGGATATGAGTGCGGCTGCGATCAGAATACAAGACATCCATAGGATCCGACGTATGGAGATCTGATCTTCATTTGATTTTTCTAACTGATTATTTTTTTTTCAGATTTTAGATCATGGTTAAATGTTCGTATCAAGATTCTTGCTTCGATTTTTGTATCATATCTGATACTTAAATTAATTAAAAATATTTAATTTATTTACTTCTACTATTTCTTGTTTAGAGAAAATTTTTGAACTTTATGTATGAAACTGTAGTAGTTTTCTAACACAACACTCGGATATTGGGTTTGAAATCCTAATAGTAGTAGATTAGATCTATTGCTAAATATAAATTTTTGATTCACATACTTGTTATTTAAATTCAGATTTTTATACATATAAATTTATATCATAGATTCGTAGGAGTTTTAAGATCAAATCTTACGCATATTTTTATAGATTAAATAATTTAATCTAATATTTTTACTGTAAAATTTTGAAATATATGTATGAAATTCATGTGCATCCCAATATTGGGTTTAACCATGGAGCTATGATCAATGTCCATCTTGGTCTAATTAAAGGCATAGACTTGCCCAACTATAACTATTGAAAATTGATCAAGAAAAAATTTAACGCAATTAGAATTAACTCTTAGTTAGATTTGATCAATTACTAACATGATCCATTATCAATGAATTCTATCCCTAGATCTAACCTGGTTAAATGGACTTGACTCGAGCTAATCTATTAACCTATGAATTATGAAATTGATGGCTTAGATTTTTGATTCTGAAATCTATATCGCATAATTCTCAATTAAGTTTTGGGCTGACATGAGTTGAGATTCAGTGTTTGAAAAGAGTTTTCAATTTTGTAAAATTTTCACAAACAATCATCTAATGATCAAAATCTTAATTTCAGATCTAAGATATATTATTTCAGATCTAAAATAAATTTAAATTTTTTTATTATTTATTATCATGAAAAGACTGTGCAGCACCCCTACATGCCATAGGAGATCCCGTCGAATAGGTAAATAAGGCTGTGAAATCTTGATTTCTCCTATGACTGGATGGCTATGACGATCTATCCAATTAAATTACTACACTACTCAAATTGAAAATCAACTATTTAGATTTAATCTAAATAATTAAAATCAGATTAAAATCAGATTTATGCAGAAAATTTATGTTATAAGAAACCAAAGCTCTGATACCATTATTGGGAAACAGGCAGCTCAAAGCATGCATATCTTTAAAATTTATAACGAAAGTAGTATATTAAACTATTTAATCTATAAACACATACTTTAGATTAAATCTAAACTACCTTCTTAAGTATTTATGATATAAAATATTATACAAAAAAAATCTAATTTGAACAAAACACTTCATCGATCGTATCGATGCCCTGAATCAAATCTAATGCTTAGATCTGGTCCGATGAGTTCAAAACTCATTACCTAATCATAGGTCGATGATCACCATTGCGGATACATGTGGTAGGACGTCCTTCCTAATGTTGAGCAGTCACACAACGTATCTGACCTCTACAAGTGATCCACTCGAAGAGCCAAATAGATCATCCTTCCCGGGAGTGCTAGCTCATGATGAAGGATCTGGATGGCTGATGGAGACCCTTTTCTTCAAATCAAATGGATACCTCTAGATTAGAAGAAAGAGCTTTTCAATGAGGAGATGATATGGAAGAAGAAGAATGAAATAATTTTATTTTCAATCTCACAAAATAGGAAGTAGGAAACCATAGAAACCCCACCCTGGATCTCACACCCCAAAAAGATCTTCTTCCTCTTTTCTCACGCATGGACATCCACCCTCTCTATCAGATTTCTCACACCCTCTATAAGGTTTTCTCACACCAAACTAAAGTGATTTGGTGCATAGAAAATACCCCTTTAAGGTGGCATCCCAAGTAGAGTTTGGATAATCTAATTCAGCTTCAAACAACCTTTGATCTTATCATAAATTCAAATCAAATTTAAATTTTTTTCAAACTAGATTTCATTCACAACTAAAGGACTCAAAAGGAGGTGACACAACTTAGATTGGCACAAAATATATCATGCAAAATTTATTTTGCATGTGAGAAGAAGGCTGATCGGTGATAAGGTAGAGTCACACAAAACATGGACTCCTAATTTAAGCTTGATTTCAAACCAATTCGAAGTCAAACTTAATCCAACCAAATCCTGATCTAAAGAGGATTAGAAGAAGGCATCATACACCTTCTGGGCATAAAAAATTCTATGTAAAACCATTCTCATGCATGAAGAATGGCAGGGCACAGTGAAAGGTGGTGCAAGGGGTATTTTGGTTCCATTCAAATACTAACTTGTATTCTTATCTAATTAGACTTTTGACCCAACCAAATTAAGTTAAGCCCAATTAGATTATCTAATCTAATTAGATGATAAGTGGTCTCAATTAAATCCTAATCAGATCAGAAATTAGTCGAGTTTAAATCAAGAATCAACACCCTTAGTGATTAAATCATCTCATAATCTAATCAGATCAAACCAATTAAATCCTATTCAATTAAATTTAATCTAAACTTTAACGTTCAATCAAGTTGAGTTAATTAGCAATCTAATTGCTAATCAATTTTTTATAATTTATCAATAATTAGTAAATTAATTTATTAAAATTTTTACACAAGATTAATTATCAATCGAATTGATGATTAAATCCTAGAACGATTCTCAATCATTGATCAACTATATGATCAATCGATTTGAGTGTGATCTCATAGATTCGAACCTAAGCCGGTTGTACAAGAATAACTTCTAAACTAATCAATGTAACCATCTAGTAAAGGGATCCGATGTTTGGATAGGTCAAAAGATTGCAAAGCATCATTCATGAACCTATTGACATATGATTACCGTATAATTCATCTCTTTGATCCTAATGCTCAAGATTACCTACAGTTTAACTATCAACCTTGGATCTGTCAACCATGTTGTATTTCAATCTTTCAAATCCATCACATAGATTATCCTGACCAAGGTTTTACTAATTAAATATACTGATGCATTAACTCCTACTTATTTGGAGGGATTAATTCCATCTTGACTCACACACTGACTTCGTAAATACTTGACTGTATCCAAAAACTTTTCATCACTAAATTAAAAATTCAAATTGTCTAGCACCAAAGAACAGTGAGTTGCTTGCAAGTCACTGTGATGATCTTAGGTTAGAAAGACACTTATATCCATATCCTTTGTGAGCTCCTCTTGACAGCAGAGTACCCAGCAGTTGGTCATATTCAATGAGATGTACTTCTACATCTCACTTATATGCCATACTAGTATCTCCATACTATTTGGTTACAAGGATAACTAATGTATATGATACACAACGACCTACACTCGATAAATATTATCATCCTAGTAATAGCATATCATTTGGTCATAAACTAAATTTAAGGATTGAACGATATATCCTCCTATATCAATTAGGATAGTCCTATGGACTTCATCATAATAGTTGGAGTTCATTAAGAAGATATATACTACTTTATGATGAAAAAGTTAATAATAATTTATTAATTTATCAATTTATGTTCATTTATATAGTTTAGCATAACCATCAACAGGCTCACGATTGACTTTGGGATATAATTTTCAATATTTAGATTCAGACCTCTTCTAAATCAGCACATCTGATATTTGGCTAATTAGATTTAGGTCAGCATAATCTCATGTCTGACTAATCTAGTCAGCATGGGTGAACACAAAAGATCAAGCAATCTTATTCAATTCATAATCGATCAAATTGGCTAGATAAGTGAGATTGATGGAGGGTATGCCGATGTTTGCCTTAGACATCATTAAAATGGCCAAGTAAACATGCTTCCAATTAAAACCATCGATCGAGCTGCCAACTTACCTGATATACCAATTGGTGCTGCCAACTTATCTGAGATACCAATTGATCAATTAGAATTGAACAGGTCAACTTAGTTCCTTGGGCTTGGACCATTGAGCTAAATTTGATCTTGATTTAATCAATTCACATCACATGTGAATTGATTTGACCAACTACAACTCAACTCAATTTTGAGCCTCTTTGATCTAATCCCAACCAACTTTTGATTAGATTCGATCAACTACTCAAAATTAGAAAGGATTCTTACCTGATCTAATCAATGACTCTAATTGTAATTAAGTTACTAGATCTAGTTTGTTCAACCCATATCCAAAATCTCATATTTTATGCAATGAAATTTAGATCTTAAATTTATAATTTAGATCTTTAATTTAAATCTTAATTTTAATTAATATATTATAATATAATTAATTTAGATATTAAATAATTTTAATCTAAATAATTTATATTATATCTCATACAATTTTACTGTCTGTAGAATTGAGTCGACTCATCTTAAAACTCAAGTCTACTCATCATAGTGAGTCGACTCATCTCTAAGATTGAGTCGAGAGTCGACTCACCTATGATGAATAGCAAACTGAGGCCATGACCTACAAAATTGAGTCGACTCATCTGCAAACAAGCCAATTTACCATGATCTTGAGTCAACTCGCTAGGGACTCAAGTTGACTCACCAGAGACTCGAGTCGACTCGAATAAAAATTGAGTCAACTCAGCAGGCATGCCAGCCATAGTTTTAGAGTTTCGTACAAACAAATCCTAAGATTTTGGATCTAGAGTTTCACAAAATTAAATTTTAGATCATATATCTACAAACTATATATCACATATATAAGTATATGATCTAAAACTAATCAAAAACACATATTTAATATATTCATAAAAGGATCTTGATCTTTAACATGCATCCTATATAATTTTCTATTGGCTATTCTTCTTCATTAGATGTGATCATATTGGCACTCCTATATGTCATAAAGGAACTTGTCGATTGGACAAGAGAAGGATTTTAATCCCTACTTCCTCTTATGATCGGATGGCCATAGTGATTAACTCAATCTAAGTACTAGGCTACTAAGACAACCAATCTAACATATCACATATGTAAAGACTAAATTACAGAACTAATTATCATTCACATATCACACATTTGAACAATAATTTAGATCTACGTATGCTTCATATATCATATATATGAATAAATTGAAGTCATAAAATTAATTTTAGATCTAAATATACAATCACATATCATATATATGAATAAAATTCAGACTATAAAAATTAATTTAGATCTAAATTTATTTACAATAAATTAGATCCATATCAAATCCAACTTAACATCTTCAGGTCTGAAACTACTTTCAGATCTGAAGTAATCATGATTATTCAGATCTAAATAATTTTGGATCCTAAACAAACTTATAATCATATTATAACATGTAGAAATTTTTTAGATCTAACTATTATTAATGTTCTACATTGTTCCAGACAATGATTTGTCAGAACAATGTCTAGCAATTCACTAATCTTCAGATTTGATTTCCATAAATCAGATTTCATATTTGAATCAATTCGTATTCATATCAAAATCTGACTCAGATACCACTGTTAGAACCTACAATGGTTTCATACATGTAGTTTAAAATTTTTCATAAATCCAAATTTATATAGTGAAAATAAAATAAATTAAAAGTGAATAGGAGATTTGATCTCCATACCTAATCATCTTCGGATCCTGCAGATGTCCAAGGTTTCTGTCTGAGCTGCACACATGCTCGACTTTTATTGGTATTCATATAGAGATGATCCAGATCTACTAGCTTCCTTGCAAGCTTCGTTCCTCGACGTGGATCTAGGCCCATTTCTTGAACAGGAAGATAAAAGCTTGTTGCATGAACCCTTCGCGCAAAATGTTAGAAAACTTTCACCACATAAGAAAGAAAGAAACCATTCCTTTTTTCTTCTCTCTCTAAAACCTCTCTCAGATCCAATCTTGGAGGTGGAGGTGGCATGGCATGGAAGGAAGAAGGGAGGAGGAAAAGGCAATGAGAAAGATGTGTGACCCCCAAGAAGAACCTGCTCCCCATATATATCACAGACACCCACTCCTTTTATTTTGTCACACAAAAATTCAACTCCCAACCAATTCCACACCTCAACCATATAAGGATCTAATTTAGAAGATTAGATGGGCATTAATATGGAAAAAAGAAGGGAAGGCATGAAAATGAAGTGATGCAACAAGGAGAAGAATCACATTACCAGTCCTCACACACGCACACACCTCTTTCATCTTTTGTTGCACAAAACCACCTATCCAATGCCCAACCTGATAAGAATCTGATTCTAAAATAATTCAAATCAAATTTGAACATAAATAGGATCAAATCTTATCCAAACACCCTAGTGGAGGTGCTCCTCATCTTTCACATGCACAAGAGGAATCTACGTGATTTCTCACACCCTCATTCCCACTTGGTTGGCCAAGAAGAAAGAGAAGCCTAGGTAAATATGGGCTCAAGTGGTTAGAATTAGTTGGGTTAAATCTGGATTTAAATCGAGTCTAATTTGAGCCCAATTCAAATCAAATTTGAAAAGCTGTCAAATCTGATCCAATCAAGATTGAAATTCAAATCTAATTTGGATAATTAAACCTAATTAGTCTTAAATTAAATCAAATCTAATTAAATTAAATTAAATTTAAATTAATTAAAATTTGATTCATAATTTAATTAGGTTGAATTAAATTATAATACTTACAATTAAGCCCCTCTACTATCAATTAGCATTTGCAACATCTGTAGTACTTACAAATTAGTAGTTTTCATAATTCAAACCATCAATCTAATTGTTAATTAAATTTGATCCAAGCCATTGATCAGGTCAAGCTCTTTTTGTGTGTGATCTTTTTGGTTCTATTCTATTTTATAGTGAGGTATACTATGATCTCTATCACAGTATCATCGAAACTCCTTTTGATGAGCTGGAACAATTCTAACTCGACCCAATAAAAATTATTGATTCAAAATAATCCTAGTCAGATCTCACAATCTACTAGTGATACTTAGCAACATATAGTGACAACCCAGTAGAATAAAAAATATGAACCCTTAGGTATAGTTACTATATGATTTAATCTTTTATCATGAGTTTTGACTAGATGGAGGTTATGGAGAACTCGTCAAACCTCATCATCAGTCATATGCCTGATTCATTCGACTCAAATTTATTTATGAATCTCATAAGATTTTTTTTCAATATTCACACTTACTCTAGCTAGAGATTTTTTGAACTCAATCTCGTGAATCGCATAGGACTACCTCTTTTCTATTAAGATCAATAGATTCTACCTACATGCATCTTACTCAAATAGTAAATCTGAACCCATTATAGCCAACATACACAGTAAGGATTGAATGATTAGGGATCAAGTGAATGTGCAGTCAAACTGCTATAGCCTCATTACGAATAGCCAAAGCACCACAGATCAAAAGACCTCTCACACCACTACAGCATCAAAAAATCACTGACGAGTGAGTAGACATCTAAGTGATTTCTCATAATAGCCACGCTCGGTGTAAGTTATTTTCTAACAACCACCTGCACTCTTATCCCAGTATCCCCACACTATAGATTCGAAACTCATCTGTCCAAAAGGGAGGTGATTCGTACATCGATCTTAACGAGATCGATTACTATTTTTCATAATGATCCGATGATTGAGAGTATTAAAAATTAATCACTAATAATATATGTCTTAAATTCTCAATCATTTGAGAATATATAAATTATTTTATTAATTTTTAGAATAATTTATGGACACATACATCATGAATAATAATAAACACTGTCCGTCAAGTACAAAATATATCCTAGAATTATGGTATGCATCAATCAAGATTGACTTCTAGGACATACATATAACAGGATGATGGTGTCCTTAATGTTTATCATCCTTCCATGCCCATTGGAGGCCTCTCGACCTCTTCTTGCAAGTTGGGATTAGATAGAATTCCTCAAAAGATTCTCTTTTTTTTCTTTATTCTTCAAGTAATAGAAGAAAAGAATGAAAGAATCTCACCCTTCCCCTAAATTAAAATAATATCAAATTTCCTTTTTGAAAGGAAACAAAATAAAGCATCAGAGAGATAAAAGAAGAGAGAAACAAAAAAAGGAAGAGGAGGAACAAGGAACAAAGAAGAGATGGGAGTTAAGAAGGCCGACGGTGGGAGTTTTTTTTTTTTTTTTTTGCAAGTTTATCAAAACAACAAGTAAAGACCAATTTCTATTAGTTTCCATCACTATTTTTTTTTGCTACAATGGGAGGCCAATTTGCCACTAGTTTTACTAAGACAGAAAGTGGAAGAATGTACATCCAGTGATTTGTCCTTGAATAATGGACCCCTTCAAGGATCCATGTGACTAAAAAATTAAAGAAGAAGTTCATCTCTTCTAAGATAGAGTGTGTCTTTTGCTGCCATGTGAAGCAAGAAAAGAAGTATGTGCTGACTCTCTTTAAGGATAGAGAAGTCCATCTACTGGCGTGGGATAGAGGATGTGAAAATAGGTGGTGGCTAATGAATGGAACATTCAAAAGATCAACTATAACTTGAATATATGGCACAACAACAAACTAGCACAAGTGTTTTGACTTCAAGCTGAGGTATAACAAACTATGGATTCACTCCTTTATTTCCTTCTTGTTGCACTTCCAATGATTGTAGATCCTCTCCCTGCACTCTCTCCTCCTCTCTCTATCTACAACACACCCAACTAGGTCAGGCAGAACCCATCCAATGGAAAGAAGAAAAAGGAATGGGGAGGAGTTGTGTGATACCAAAAACACTAACCCCTCTCCCTAATCTAGAAGGGAAGGTATTTATAGAATGATGTAACTTATGCCATGTAATAGTCACATATTCAATGATCCTAATAGAATTGGATGGCTAAGGGACATTACAACCAAATCTTAAATTTTAGGATCTAATTAAAAAAATAAAATTTTAGGATGTAAATACAAATCATAAAAAGTTAAAGGGGTGTCATCATATTTTCATATTTTATGACTCAAATCCATCTCCTGCCTTCATAATTATCTTCTGAAATTTCTCTATTCCTAATAATTTCTCCATATCTAAATCTATATAATGATACTAAATGATAATAGGGTTAAGATGGTTTTCTTATTGACCCATAAGATTTAAAATAATTTTTTTGATACGCCACTTGTCTTTTTTTTTCTCTATTTTTTTGGCTTTGGATCTCTCTCAAGCCCTCTCGAAGCTCTCTGGCCCCATGTGGATGCCAACTTGCTTCTTGAGACCTCACAGAGGCCAACCTCCTCCCGCCCCTCTCTCCTCACTGCCACCTCTTATTGGTCTCTGCCATAGCCTTCCTCCCAATCTTCTCCTCCAATCTCTCTCAGGTGCTTTCTTCCCCACAGATCGAAACCAACCTTCTCCCTACTCTCCTCACCGCCACCTCCCATCGTTCTCCTCCATCACCTTCATCCACATCGTCAATGATGTTGGCCTTCCCCTGCGATCTTCCTCAAGTGCTTTACTTTCCATATCTCTGAAGAAGAGAAAAAAGAAAAAAGAAAAAAATTGATCAATCCATGTAGAAAAAGGTTTTGCCTTTTAATTCCTCTATTGTCATTAATTTTTCCTATATTTTTCCCTAGTTTTGCCTTTACTTTTGTTCATTCTCAGATGTCTCGATCGAGTGGCCTTTTTTCTCAAGTATCTGATGAAGGGAAGCTAGGCAGTTCATGTATGGATTTTAAAATTTTTTGCATGCGAAAGCAATCTAGATTAAACTATTTAATCTACCAGGAACTAGATCTAATCTAAAACTACCTAAGCATGGATCTTTTGATATGAAATATGCATGCATAATCTAAAAATAATATCTAAAATATTAGATCTAATCTGATATATGATAGAGATCAAATCTCTATATTTAAGTGTGGTCGATGATTACCGCTACTGAAATTTGAAGGTTGTATATTGCTCGTAGCTGCACATGCATTCGACCTCTATGGTAGTCCACACGAAGCCCGATCTGATCGATCTTTTAGGATTGTTGGCTCATGTAGAGACCCTTTTGTTGAGTAATCTAAGAGGAGAAAAGATTGGTGGAAAAGACATGGGAGAACTCCTTCTTTCTTGATTTTTCTCTCATCCAAAACCCTAGCACCAATAAGAAGTTAACCCTAAAGCCCCATGCCCAAAGAGGAGACCCTCTCCTCTTTTTCTCACACTCAATATATGGGGTGTCTGACTATTGGATCCCTTTTATAGGGAGGAGGGACTTGGGTTTAGAAGGAGGCACTACACATAAAAGCCCATGTCCAAAAGAAAGCCGCTCACCTATTTTTAATTGCATCAAGAAACCTTCTTACATGCTAAATCCTTCATGCCCCTAGACAACTTCCTCAGTGAGGAATCAGATTTCTCACGATGAAAACCCTTCCTTTTGTCGCACAAAAGAGATAATGGTTGGCATCTCAAGTAGTTAGATCATCCTATTTAGATAAGATCCAATCCTTATCAAATAAGGATTCAAATTTAAATGGAAACCACCAAACCAATTATCCATAAGGGCATTGATAAGAAGGAAGGCATGGATCTGAATTTTTTGCACAAATTCTTCACATAAAAGTGGGATGGCATGCTTTCTTATGGGTGGCTTCTATGGCATGCGCATAAGGGAGAAGGGAGAGAGTCCCAGTCCAATGGGACTCTCACTTGTTGCTTTAATAGGATCCCAATCAAATCAGATTTGATTATAGCCAATAAGAGAAGAAAATATAATCAAATAAGGAATTCAATCTCCTCAATAAAATTCTAATCTAATTAAGAATTAATTGAATCCAAATCCTGATTAAATCAGGAACTAATCTCCTATAGCGATTAGGTCATCTAATAACCTAATGGATTCAACCTAACCTAATCAAATTCAATTCAATTAGACTTGATCCAAATCTCATTGTTCCATCAAATTGAGCTAACTAATTATCTAATTATTAATTAATTTTTTATAATTTTATTAACCTTAGCAAATTATTTTTTGCAACTTTTGTATAGGGTTAATAATCAATTATATTAACAATTATATCCTTCAATGATTCATAATCATCGATCTGCCATCAAATCAGATCAAAACTTCTATTGTGTGTGACCCTGTAGGTTTGAAACTAAGTCAATAGTATAGAAATAAATTTTTATACTGATTAGAGTGATCATCTAGTAATGATCCCTAACGTTCGGATAGGCCGAATGATTGTGAAGCAACATTCAAGAACTTGGGATATGGTTACTGTATAATTCATCTTTTTGATCCTAATGCTCAAGGTGACCTAGGATTTAATTATCAATCCTAGAATAGTTATCCACATCATATTTTAATCTTTTTCAAATTTTATGACTCCTCATAAGGATTACCTAATCAAGATTTTACTCAATTGAAACATAGTGATGCATTATCTTTTATAATTTGGAGGAGATCAATTCCATCTTAACTTACAGACTGACTTTCTAAGTACTTGACTCTATCCAATAGCCTTCTATCATTATGTTAGAAATACAATTAGTCCTCCGCTGAAGTATAATGAGTTGCTTGCAAGTCACCATAGTGATCTCAAATTTGAGGGACACTTATACCCATACCCTTCGCAAGCTACTTTTGACAACAGAGTGCTCCACAGTTTGATCATTGTTTAGTGATGATATACTCTTATATCTCATCGGTAACCAATACCTCCACACTCCTTGGTTAAGAGGATAACCAACCTTTATGACACAATGATTTATACTTGATAAATGTTATCATCCTTATTAATAATGCATCATTTGATCATGAACAAATTTAAGAACTAAATGATAAATCTTTCTTTATCAATTATAAGTAGTTCTAAGGATTTTATTATAATATGAAAGTTCAATTAAAGAAGATGCACACCTTATGATGAATTTGCCAAATAATTTTATTAATTTATAATTTATGTTACAAGGAGCACAATCATCTACTATTTAGATGATTGACTTTAGAACATATTTTTCCAACAACTCCCACTTAGACTAAAGTCAATCAAATCAGTATTGAATACTCATCTTCTATTTATGTTCATCGAACTCCTTGAATCCGACAGTTCTAGCCAATGGGTTGGCCATGTTCTCTTTGCCATCAATCTTTTGAAAGTCGACGTCATCTTAATCCATGATCTCTCGTATAAGATGATAGCGATGCAGAATGTGCTTGATTCTCTAATAAAACTTTGGTTTATTAGTTTGAGCTATGGCTGCAGTGTTCTCAATACATAAGGACTGGATCATCGATGGAGGATACCAGTCCAAGCTCTATAATAAACTTTCACAACCAAACTACTTTCTTTGCAACATCGAATGCCACAATATATTTTATCTCGTAAACAGAGTTGACTACAGTATATGGTTTGGAACTTTTTAGCATATCGCTCCTCCATTTAGGATAAAATATAACTCGACATATTTTTATTATCATCTCGATCCGACTGAAAATTGAAATCACTATATCTCACAAGTTTTAAGTCAGATTCTCCATAAACAAGCCATTTGTTCTCAGATTTTTTCAAATACTTAAGAAAGATTCTTACAACCTTTCAATGGTTCTTATCCAAATTAGACTAGTATCTACTCACTGTCTCTAGTAAGTATGCCACATTCGATCTCGTACATATCATGACGTACATGATAGATCTCACTACCAAAGCATATGAAATTCTACTCATACGTTCTCTCTCTTATGTAGTTGTCGACAATCCTTCTTAGAGAGAGAAATTTTATAGTCTATCAAAAGATAGTCTTTTTTAAACTCTATGCTGAATCATTTTAGCATAATATCTATGTATGTGGATGGAGACAATCCAAGCAATATCTTAGAATCTATCTCTATAGATCTTCATCCCTAGGATATAGGATACTTATCTCAAATTTTTCATGAAAACTAAGATGACAGCCATATTTTATTTCTATAATGTAGAGATGTCATTTCTGATGGAGAGAATATCATCCATATACAACATAAAAATATGACTATAGGACCATCAACCTATTTATATATACAAGGTTCTATTTCATTTTTGACGAAATCATATGTTCTGATCTTATCAAAATACATATTCCTACTATGAGAGAATTGTCATGAGAGAAAATATCTCGTCATAGTCAATATCATAATGTTGACGATATTCCTTGACAATCAAACAGGCTTTATAAGTCTCCACCTTCTCATCTATGCCTCTTTCCTTTTGAAAATCCATCTACACTCTATAAGTTTTATCTCTTCGGATAGATCAACTAGTATCCATACACCATTGTTCTTTATAAACTTCATCTCAGATTTTATGACATTAAGTCACTTGTAGAGTCGGATCTCTACGTGGCATCCATGTAGGTGATTGGATCTTCATTATTTTCATTAAATTCAATAGGATCATTATTTTGGATCAAAAAGTCATAGTATCTATCTAATTGATGTGGTACTCTATCGAACCTTCTCAAGGATGTCTCTACAATGGGCTCTAAATTTGATCTAGTTGAATTCGATTCTGTATTTTATTTATTTGTATCGGTTCTTCTATCCATCGAACCATCAAGCTCAACCTTAGTGGCATTAGTTTCTTCTCTAAGAAACTCCTTTTCTAAAAGGAATGCCTCAAGACCTACGAAGATCATTTGTTCGTTAGAAAGGTAGAAGTAATATCTTCTTATTTTCTTGAGGTTTCCTATGAAATAATACTTATTGGATTGAGGTCCAAGCTTATTGGTCTGCAGATACTTTTACATAAACTGGACAATCCCAAATTCTCAGGTAAGAGAGTATCAGCATACACTCAGTCCATATCTCATATAGAGTTTTTACAACTGATTTGTTTAAAACTCTATTCAGAATATAACAAGCAATCTCAAGAGCATAACTCTCAAAAAGAGACTAACAGACTTATAAACCCTATCATGGACCGAACCTTATCTAACAATGTTCGATTCCTCCTTTCAATATACTATTATATTGTGGTATCTTAAGAGGGATCCATTATGAGAGAATCCTATTCTTTTTAGATATGTCAAAAAATTCATTGAAAAGGTATTTACCTCCTTGATCAAATCAAAGAGTTCTAATACTCTTTCTATTTTATTTCTCTACTTCATTTAAAAATCATTTGAACATTTTAAATGATTCAAATTTGTGCTTCATAAGCTAGACATATCCACAACTCCCAAATCTTAAATTTTAGGATCTAATTGAAAAAAATAAAATTTTAGGATATAAGTACAAATCACAAAAGTTAAAGGGGTGTCACTGTATTTTTTTTAATATTTTATGATTCAAAACCATCTCCTACCTTCACAATTACCTTCTAAAATTTCTCTATTCCTAATAATTTCTTCATATTTATTCTTATTATAAGTTTTTGTTTACATGAACTAGCTATAGAAAGGCATCATATAAAGCTAAAAATATTTCATTTTAATTTTGACAAAATTAGAAAGAACCGTTTGCTAATTACTAGTATCCATCAAGCAACCAAATAAAACATTGAATTAGTCAAGCATTTAGATTGCATATCTTCATCTTGTTCAATTAAAAATTGTTCAATAATTTCATGTCGTAATTAAATCTTTCATATTACACTTCTAGCATTGTTGGAATTGATGGACTGTAATAATATAACCTTTTTGATTTAAATTATAGTTAATGAATATAATATGTGGAGCTAGTGGAGAGAGTTCATTGGAGCTTTGAGAGCAAATGAGGAAAATATAGGCAGCCAAGTACTTGAAAATAGAATAATCAGGTGTTTGATGGAAGACTTTCTTGATTCCTCATGATTGGTCATTAATAGTTCTTATAATATGGTCTATAACAAATATAATTGCATTGACTGCTTCCACCAAAATTGAGAAGGCATGTCAGCATATAGGGCATGGTTCTTAACATTTTACATATGATGATGTTTCTATTCAACTGCATCATTATGTTGTAGCATGTTTGAACATGAAACATGATGACATATTAGGAGGCTTAACGAAACTATTTAAAATGGCACATTGATATATCACAAATCCATCAGTTTTTAAATATTTTATCTTAGTACTAAACAAATTTCTCAAAAATTTTAAATGTGCAAAAGTGAAAAATACCTTTGATTTATTTTTATTTGAGAAAAGCAAAGAAAACAAATATCTCAATAAAGATGATAAAATAATGAAAAATTAAGAAATAATATTTTAGGTGTTATCCACACATATAAATGTATTAAAAATGTGTGTTTAGATAACTGAAAATCAATAGAATCCAGTGATAGCTTATGGGATTTTTTAATAAAATATTTATTGTAAGGACAAAAAAAGAGAATATAATAAAACAGAATAATGATTAAATAATTTATTTTATGTGAGAATTTAAATGATCTAGTCTCATATGCTACTGACTTTTGATTTATGGCAATATGATATGCCGTCAAGCCACATGAAATTAAATTTATTATTAGTGGCATATTTTTGAAATTACCTGTAGTACCCAAAATCTAGCCCAAATAATAATAATAATAATAATAATAATAATAATAATAAAGCCAGCACGTGCAACCCACGTGCTGGAAATCACGGTCGAAGAAGGAACTCCCGAAGGAGTTCTCTGCCTCCGCTATTTCTTCGGCTGACTGGATCCTAATCCAGTCGGGAGTCGAATTTGTTTGATCTCAAATTCCTTCGATCGACCGCTATATTAGGTCCCAAACACTCCTTTGCAATCAATCCCCCATCTTGATCTTTCTTCTTCCCTACTGTTCTCTGGAAGCCGCGGATTGGATTCATTGCTCTCGCCGGATAAACTTCGCCGGAAGTAAGGTAAAAGTCCCTTAAAAACTCTAGATAACCTTTCTTTCCATTGTTATTAGCCCTTAGATGTTTATTCCGGCCGGCTGTCACCGGATTTCTTGGCTGAAATTTCCCTGCTTTTCTATGGTGGTTTTTCTGATTTTCTTCGCCACCTTTTGCCGCTGCCGGTCACCGGACCGGAGTTCTTGGTCACCGCTGTAGTCTTCCTTTCCGGCCACGAGCGTTGCCGGCTGAGGGTTTACACCACCTCTGTGGATGTATGACTAGTTTTAGTTCTGTAGTTCTGCAGAAATGAACAGTGAACAGCCAAAGAGAAACGGCAAGATGCTGACGCTGACATCATCAAGCGAACGGAACGGAAGCAGACATCACAGGAGCAGGAGCCGACATCACTCGAAGAAGCGGCACACGGAGTAGGACGAGACCCAGAAAAATGATTAAATACATTGCGCTGTTGGAGATAGAAGTCAAGAAGTTGGTACCCCAATTCGAAGCTAAAAACATGATGGCCGTAGCCAATATTCTGCGTGATCTCCCTGATAATTTTGCGGATGTTTTTGAAAGAATCCATGGAGCCAAGAACGAGGATTGATAGCAATAATTTTTCAATCGTACAGATGGCAGTTCGTAGGGTTTGACAGCAGCACCCATTTTTTCTCAATTGATTTTAGATTGCGTAGTATTGTTGGTGCTAGGGATTGGTGGTCAATAAGTTTAGCTTACATTGGATAATATGTAAA
>KE505918.1:106906-117825 GCA_000441515.1 Elaeis oleifera | reverse complement strand
TAGATTTAATTTAATCTTTTTTGCTCAATTAAATTAAGCTAATCAATAATTTAATTATTAAATAATTTTTTATTAATTTACTAATACTTGATGAATTAATTTATTGTAACTTTTGTATTAGGTTAATCATCAATCGAAGTGACGATTAAGCCCTTGAACGATTCTCAATCATTGATCAGCCATATGATCAGTCAGAAATTTTTTTTGAGTGTAACCCCATAGGTTCGAACCTAAGCTGATAGCACAGAAATACCTTTCTGAATCAATCGATGTAACTATCTAGCAATGATGACCCGACATCTGGATAGATCGAATGAAGGCGAAGCAACATTCAAGAACCTATTGGCGTATGGTTATCATATAATTCATTCCTTTGATCCTAATGCTCGAGGATGATCAAGAATTTAACTATCAATCCTAGATAGGTCATCCATATTGTATTTTAGTCTTTTCAAATCTATCACATGGATTATCCAAGTCCAGATTTTGCTAAATTGAAATATGCTGATGCATATCTCCTATTAATTCGGAGGGATCAATCCCATCTTGATTCACACACCAACTTGACAAATACTTGACTGTATCCAAAAATATTTCATTACTGAATTAGAAACTTAATTAGTCTAGCATCAAAGTACAGTGAGTTGCTTGCAAGTCACCGTGATGATCTCAAGTCGAAGGGACACTTATACCTATACCCTTCACGAGCTATCCTTAACAGCAGAGTGCTCCACAGTTGATCATGTTCAGTGATAATATACTCCTACATCTCACCTACATACTATACCAGTATCTCCATACCATTTAGTTACGAGGACAACCAACCATATGGCACACAACGACCTACACTTGATATAGCTATCGTCTTAGTAATAGCGTATCGTTTGGTCACGAATCAGTTTAAGGACTACGTGATAAATCTTTCTTTATCGATCAAAGTAGTCCTAAAGACTTTATCATAATATAGGAGTTCATTAAAAGATCTATCCTTGTGATAAAAAATATCAAATAACTTTATTATTTATCAATTTATATATATTTATAATCAGCGCAATCGTCCAACGATTAGCTTTAGAACACAATTCTCAATAAGTAATCTATGCATCAATCTTAATGAATTAATATCTATCCATGTGATGATTCCATGATCGAAATAATTTAAAATTGATCTATAATGACACATATCTTAAATTCTCAATTTTGAGAATATGTGTCATTGACCATTAACTCCTTGAATAATTCTAAGACACATTACTCTAGAATGAAAATGATTGTCCATATTATTAATTTAATAAATTAAGTATAAAATATTTTTAAATTAATATAATGTGTCAGTTAATAATTGACTTTTCAAGTCATACATCTAACAATATTCCACTTGAGCTGAAGCCAATTACTCGTAACCTAAGTCCCATCTTTTCAAGATGGACTTCAGTCTTTAGCTGGCTAAATGACTTAGTAAGTGGGTCCATCATATTATTCATGGGGTCTACTCTCTTCATCTTGATATCTTCCATGTCGAGGTGGTCATGTATTATCTAAAGTCACCTTTCCATGTGCTTGGTTGGTGAGACCCAGGCTGCATTAACTATGGGCTATGGTACCAATATTATCACTATGATGCATCTCATGACAACAAATTGCAACAAAGCTATTTGGACCAAAAGACCCTACCTAGCATCCTTGGAAATAGTGACTAACTCAACTTCTATAGGACCTACAATGATTGGTTATTTGAAATTCTTTCAATCTATCAATTCTCACATTACACACATCTTGATGTACACTCTCTACAATCAATGTCAGATATAAAATCTCAATCTGTATATCCTCAGACCCCACAGCTTAAACTCTCCTTTAAAAATCAAAACAAATCCTTAGTGCTTCTCAAGTGCTTAAAGATATTCTTCATAATTATCTAGTGTCATACACCTAAATTCGACTGATATCTACTCATAACACTCACAGAAAGATTATATCAAGTTGAGTACATAGCATGGTATTTATGAGGTTCTCTATAGTCGAAGCATAAGGGATCTAGCTCATAAGTTAAATCTCCTCAGATATGTTTGGATACATCTTCTTAGAGACATACATGCCTTTTCCCAAAGGGTAAAATCTCCTTTTGAGTTTTCATAACCTCTTTAGTGCCTCCTTTATGTAATCATTTATGTATTTTTCTGTGCAAGGCCTAGCATCCTTTTTAGATTTATCTTTATAGATCTTTATCTCAAAGATATAGGATGCTTTCCAAGATTTTTTATAAAAAAATCACTAGACAACCGTATTTTAACCGAAGTCAGTATGAAAATATCTTTTCTAATCAGGAGAATCTCATCCTCCCACCGACCCTCTTATAAATACATGGCTTGGACACTTGTTCTTGATAAAATCAAATAATTTGATCATATTATATATTCCAACTTTGTGATGCTTGTTTTATTCTATTACAGTTTGTTTATCTTGTGATCTCCATCACTGAAAGTGAAACCCAAAAGACTGCCTCATATAGATATCTTTCTCAAGATATCTATTTAAGGAGATAGTTTTCATATCCATTACTAGATTCATAATCATGATATGCCACAAAATCAAGCAGTGTCAGATAGATTTTAGCATGGCTACCAGCAAAAAATCCTCAGACAATGCTTTCGCATTGACTATAATTTTTTGCCATAAGCCTCGCTTATAGGTCTCTATCTATCCATCCGTACCTATCTTCTTTTTGCAGATTCTTAAGCATCCAATAGGTACTATACTTTTTGATGGATCTACTAAGATCATACTTGGCCGAAATGCATCAAGTCAACCTTTGACTATATTATTTCTATCCATTTCTCAAAATCGATATCTAACATCGTCTCATTAAAGGTTTTAAGATTATCTCCATATTTCCTACTTTTCATGAGAAACATTTCTTTACTTTCTTTGTCAGAATATATTAAGTAACTTTTAAGAGGATGAAAAATCCTACTCAACCTACAAGGCGGAAGAGATCCTATGCCAACTGGCTCAGATTGAATGAGTTTAGCAAGATCTTCAACTTGTTGCTCTTCAGAGACTTTCTGTTCGAGCTCAATTTTCTCCCACTATTACTATCTTGGATAAACTATTTTTAAAAATATGGTATGATGAGTCATAATCATATTATGATCTGCTTAAAATATGTTTAGTACCCTAATAACTCTTTAGGATGTCATATAAAGCAAACCTTTATAGACCTAACTTCTAATTTTTTTGCCTATTGTCTTTCGACATGGACTGACAATCTCAAATCTTAAGATAATCAAAATTCAATTTCTTACTATGCCATATCTCATATAGTATGATAGAAATCGATTTATTGAGAATCTCATTCAATAGATTAAAGCATGTCCCTAAAAAAATAAAGATTAGTGAGCGAGTGAATCTCATCATGGATCGGATCATATCTAATAGGATCTAATTCCTCCTATAACCATTCCTAATTAGTACCTGAAGGAGTCCGATATAAGATTATGATGTTTGCTTGAGATAATTCTAAAATTTCTACTAAAGTATTTACCTTCTCGATCTAATTGAAGAACGTTAAGAGAATTTTTAAATTTATTTTTGCTTCATATCAAATTTTTAAACTTTTCAAAGGCCTTAGACTTGTGTCCTATACCATGAATAATCATCAGTAAAATAATAGAGTAGAATTATCATCCCTAACCTACACATCCAATGAGCCACACATTCAGTATGTTCCAGGGCAAGTATATCAGTGGTTCTCTCCCCATATCCCATAAAGGGTAGTTTGGTTATTTTTCTTGAAGGAAAGATCCACAAATTGGATATGACTCAGAGTTTACTGTAAGGAAGAAAAACTGTTTCTCTTCGGATGGCCTAGATTGCATCCCAAAATTTCTCTATTAACTTATATAAATAAGGATCAAATTCTTATCTTATTAGCAATAGAATTAGAGATCAAATCTCAAATAATTTGAATTAAACATTTGCAGAAGTATAAAAGTACAAACCCTCTACTTCACATACACGTCAGATGCCATAGAAAAGTGAGATGACTCCGATCAAATCACCTTCACAATCTAATCAGATGAGAGAGGAGAGGTGCTGGTGTGACACCTCACACCAGCAATTGGGATGCCCAAGAAGGGCCAACGTCAAGGGAGAAGGGGCCGGCAGCAAAGGAGAGAGGCCAAGGAGAAGAAGAAGGGACCTCTCTCTCTTCTCATGCCTCTCTTTTCTCTCTTCTCTCAATCTGATTTGTTTGCTATGCATCCATAGATAGAAATCTTCTTTATTTATAGATAATTCTCATGATCCAATAAGTATAGGAGTCCTAACTCAAATCTGATTTGAATCAGTCTAATACTCATGAAAGAAAGATTTCTACATGAGATAGAATTATCATCACTTATGACAACCACTTTGCACCCAATCTCTCACCCACATGAGATACCCCAAACCAGCACCATTTCAGATGTTGGTTGCCCCATATAAGAGGAGAATCTCAGTACAAGTAAGATTTTCCATATCTCATTCAAAATGAGTTCGATTCGAATCCAATTCTAAGCTGGTTTGAAATAATTTTGAAAGGCCGTTAATCCCAAGCTCTTTAGGATTTTTGCACCAAGTTCTAACTTGGACTAGACCTAATTAAGTTTAATTAATTCAGATCTAATTTAAATTAATTAGTATTTAAATCATATCTCTCGTATGCTTCATAGATCATAGATCAAAAATTATTCATCCCCAGGATCGAACCTGAATCTCATGTGTAGTGCTAGCTAGATATAGTCAACTCTTCAATCTTGTTGGACCCATAACTTAATTCTCAATCAAGTTAGCTTATATGTTCAATCAAGTCAAGCACCTCTAAATTAGACATATAAACATAGATCAATTTCTTTCTATTTTGTCTGACTTGTGTGCATGACTCCATAGGTTCTAACACTAATCGGTAGCACAAGAATCAATTTTTGTACTAATCGAGATACCATCTAATAATAGTTATCGATATCCAGATAGGTCGAATTATCAGCAAAAAAATATTTCAGAATCCATACATATGGTTACTGCATAATTCATCCTTTTGATCTTGGATGCTCTAAGATGGTCTCTGATTAACTATCAATTGAAATTGCTTCATCTACATTACATTTCAACATTTCAAATCCATCTTATGGATTATCCTGGCCAAGACTTTGCTAAATTAGAATACAATGATACATCAACTCCAATAATTGTAGGGATCTATCCCATCTTGATTCATACAGACTTTGTAAGTACTTGACTATATCTAGTAGCCTTCTGTCACTGCATTAAAAATTCAGATAGTCCGACATCAAAGTACGATGAGTTACTTGCAAGTAAGTATAGTGATCTCAGTTCTGAAGGACACTTATACTCATGTGCTTCACGAGCAACTCTTGACAGCGAAATACTCAGCAGGTGAGTCACTTATTTCATGACGATGTACTCCTACATCTCACTTGTATGCCATGCCAGTGTCACCACACTTCTTGATTAAGAGGACAACCAATCCATATGTCACACAACGACCTCCACTCCATAAACATCATCGTCCTGATGTATCATTTGATCGCAAATATATTTAAAAACTATACGATAAATTCTTTCTTTATCATGCATTAATATAGTTCTAAGGACTTCATCACAGCATAAAAGTTCAAGAAAGATGTAACTTTATAATAAAAATATCAGAATAATTTTATTTAATAATTAATAATTATATACAAAAAAAATTCAATCGTCACATAATTGATTTTAAGATATAATTTTCAACAACTCTTACTTAGACTAAAACCAATCGGGGCAGTATCTTATACTCATCTTTCATTTGAAATCATCAAACTCTTTGATCCTGAGAGCTTTAGTGAAAGAGATGGCTAAGTTCTCTTTTTCATCGATCTTCTGAAGTTCGACATCACTTCGATGTTGGATGTATGTCCTAGAAGCCAATCTCGGCTGACACATTTCATATCTCTAAGATATGATTTTATACTTATTGGATAGTAATATTATCATTCATATTTATGTGTCCATGAATCATCCAAGAGATTAACAAAATGATGGTACATATTCTCAAAAAATTAAGAATTTGAGACATGCGTCATTAATGGTTGATTCCTAAATTACTCTTGATCATAGGATCATCATGGGAATGATGATTAATCTAGATAGACCAGTGCACGGATCACTTTCTTGGGCAGATGGGTCTCGAGTCTGCAATATAGAGACACTGGAACGAGAGTACAGGTGGTTATTAGAGAACAACTAGCACTGAGCGTGACCAACATGAGAAGTCACATGAATGTCTGCTCACTTGTTAGCGACTTTCTCGATGCTACAGTTGTATGACTGATCTTTTAACCTGAGATGACACTACTGCTCGTAATGAGGCTGTTGGAGTTTGACTGACACATCAATATGAGTCTCAAAGATCCCTTGTAGTGGATGTTGGAGATAGTTGATCTACTGCAGGAGCGGGGTGTGCATCAAGATGAAATCTATCGATCCTAGCAGAAGAGAGTAGTCTTATGAATTTAAAGGCTGAGTCCTTAAGTCTATGGCCATAGCATTGTGATTGATGAAAAAAGTTTTATAGAGTCACATATGGCTTCGAGCTAATTAAATCTATCATATGACCGATGCTGAGGTTTGACGATTTATCCATGACCTACCATCTGATCGGAACTCACGATAGAGGGATTGTATCATGCGCTAACTGCATCTAGAGGTTCATATTTTATTCTGTTAGATTGTCACTACATACTGCTAGGTGTCACTGGTGGATTGTGAGACTCACAAGGATCATCTTGATGATCAATGATCCATAATGGGCTGAGTTAAAATTATTCCAATCTATTGAAAAGAGTTTTAATGATATTGTGATAAAGATCACAATATATCTCACTAGCAGACAGAATAGAACCTATGAAGTCACACATAAAAAGACTTTGACTGATCAAATAGTCGAATTACGATTATGAATCGTAACAGGATTTGATTATCAATTTGATTGATAATTGATCTAATGCAAATATTGCATTATGTAACTCGCTAAAGAATTAGTGAGTTATAGGAGGATTAATTAGTAATAAGATTGCTAATTGACTTAATTTGATTGAGCATTGGGGCTTGTATCAAATTCAATTTGATTGGATTTAATTTGACTCATTATGGGTTTGATTGATCAACCCTATAGGGTTATAGGATAACCTCAAAAGGGTCGGATGATTAGACTCAGTTGAATTAAGATTTGAGTTTGACTCAATTTTTAATTAGATTAGGATGTATGAGTTCTTATTTGGACTAGAAATTCTCATTTTTATAGGTACACCAAATCCTAATTGGATTAGGATTAGAAATTGAGTTTGACTCAAGTATCAAAAAAAGTCTAATTGGACTAGGACTCCTCCTCCAATTAAGAGACATCTAATCTAAATTAATTGGACTCCAAACCAAATTTGAATTTCTATCTATTTGGGTTAATTTGATTCTAATATGATTAGAATTTATTGATATTTTATTGGGATTAAACAGCCATCTAATGATAGAGTCCCATGTGATTGAAATACCCTCCAATCCATGCGCCACCTATGGTCCATGCCACAACCACTTTGACGCCACCTTGCCTCCTCCTTTTTAGCATGTAAGAATAAAAGATATCACCCTTAATCTCATGCAAAACATGGGCATGGATCTGGTTATGGGCGGCGTTTAATTTGGAGAGTCCTAAGGTGTCAAAACTCTCATCTCCTACCCAACTTCAAACTCTATCTCCAACCCAATTTAGGACATCCTCTTACCCTATAAATACAGCTATATGGGATATACACCAGATTTGGACATCCAAAATCAGATAAGAAGGCATGAGAAAAGAGAGGAAAGGAGGGAGCGCACGGCATCAAAAGTGGGGCGCAAGGTTTGTTATATCCTTTTTTTTCTTACAACCAATTGTTGGTTATTTTGGACATCCTCCTCTATCCCTCTTGTCCATGTTTAGATATGGTTATCTCCTCCTCCCTTTATCCAAAAGTTGGACAAAAATTCTTAGATCTCTATTGTAGAGATTTGGTGCATGGATTTAAGGAAGAAAAGAGAAGAAAGGATTCTTCTCATGATCTCTAGTGTAGAGATCAAGATCCTCCTACATCTTCTTATTCTCTAAGAGTGTCTTAGGAGAAAAGAAGAATTTCAACCATCAAGATATGATCTCTACAAGAGAACTAGCACTCCGATAGATCAAAAAGTTTTTGATCAGATCAGAGTCTCGTATGGATATCCGTAGAGGTCGGATGCTTGAGCGGCTACAAGAGACTTTTGGAAGACATCCATGATCATCTGTTCGCTTTAAAATTGATCCATGTCCAAGTATGATTTAATTTATTTTTTTATTTGATTTCTGTATCTGAATCTTATCTCATATATGATGATTCTGGTTATGGTTTGAAGATATGATCTTATGCATGCTTAGATTAAATTAAATTTAATTTAAAATTTTTTAATTTTGCTGTGTACTCTTTTGCAAAATCATGCATGCTTGAAATCATAAAAATCCAATAGTGGTATCAGAGCCACATCATATGCATGAGATTTAGATTTAGATTTAAAATCTATAGAGAAAAATTTTAGATCTAAAAGATTTTGATGTCATTCTGGCATAAGGTTGTCCTGACATAATTTATTATGCTGTATGGTTGTCCTAGAATGATGTTAAAATTTTAATTAGATTGAATTTTTAGATCTAATTTTTATAGCATATATGTGATATATATTTTGTTATTTAGATCTGAAAAGAGTTTTGAGATCTATTTTGATTCATATATATGATAATGAAAGTATGTTTAGGGTTGAAATTTATTTCTATGATCTGAACTTGTTTATGTATGTGTTACATATTTGTAGACATGATCTGAAATTATTTCATGATTAAAATTTATACTTCATGCAAAGAATTTAGATCGAAAAATTTTGATTTAAGATCTAAAATTAGTGTTTATGCATGAGGACTTGGTCATGAGTAGATCAAATTAGGTCATGTAATTTGATTACATTAAAGGGTTTTTGATTTGATCATATTGGATTTGAATCAAATTACCAATTGATCGAACTGAGTCAAGTGTTGATTAGGGTGAGATCAATAGAGCCTTAGATCATATAATTATTGTTGATCGAATCGATTGACACCCATATGTAGAATCGATTAATCAAGGACCTAATTCGGCTCTGTGGTTCGAGTCTGATTCACTTAAGCCAACCTATTTGATCAATTGTCCAATTGGTGTCTGAGGTAAGTAATTGAAAAGTGGTTATTTAATTGATTCCGTTCGTTTATCTGGCCAATTTATTGGTGTCTAAGAAAATAATGGGGGGACCTCCACCAATCTCTACTTACCTGGCTAATTTAGAAGATTGAGTCTTAAATATGATTGCTTGATGGTTTAATTTAGCCCATACCAATTATATCAGTCATGTGATGACTGATTAGATAAGACTTAAACCCAAATCTTTCCACAAAATATTAAGTCCATGGTCTTCCACCATTGTAAATGTGTGGGTATGCTACCGACATTGATTGTTCTCGGCTGGTCACAGTAATTCAGTTGCATCAAAAACACACAACCACTCTATTAGCAAAGAGTTGCTACGGGATAAAGATGGGGTTGGCCCAATAACTGTTAGGTGAGGGATCCAATGACGGCTTTGCGTCTGCTTGTGAACGATGGGTCTGGCTTAACTATGAAGTGCGAGCAATAACTGTTAGGTGAGCCCACATGACTTAAAGACCAAGTGGCTGTAATATGCTTAGAGAAATATCTGAGCAAAGAGTTGTCTATGCATTGGTGTTTATTCATGTTACCAATAACTGTTAGATGAGGTGCATGGCATCGGTGGGACCGCAGCACCTATTAAAAATCTAATTATCGCATCAAAATTTTTGTTTCTCCACTCGGAGAGTGTGGGAGATCTGATAAATAGTGAGAGTTTTTTTTTATTTAAAATTTTAGTATAAATTATAAACTAAGTACAAACATTCAATTAGAATCTTTATTCTCTACTGTTCATTATATCAGCTTCCAACCTTCTAACTTGAGTCCTAGATATCAATCGATTAACCAAAATTGAGTATATAGACTGGCTCACAAATTTAAGAATTATTCTTAATATTAAAAATTAAGCTATGTTCTCTACCAGATTATTCTAATGTTAACGATCTGTCCAACCCATAGTCAACGAGCTATATTTGATGAGTGGTTGAATAAGGACAATTATGATAGGTGCTATGCATGAGCACATGTTCACTGCCAACGACATGTTGATTCATCTACAAGTGTTATGAGATGATCAGAGTCACACAGTGCATGTGATGCATGATGGGCAGTTAGTCTATGATCGTTATTTGATAATGATTGAGGACATTACGGAGCTCAAAAGGCTCGACATGATCATGCATAAGAAATTGCTTATGGATTTGATCCTGTGATCTTTGATTAGTTTATATGAATAGTTTATGATAAACTACCATATGAAAGACCATCATAGCACCTTATCTAAATTGGTCAAATTGTTGCTAACAAAGAAATCTTGACAGAGTTCAGAAGTAAATACCTGAAGAGCCTAAAAAATAAAATATGCCTAGATTAGGCATGTCAAGAATGCTCAATACTGTCCTTACGATTTTCTCTTCTCCTAGTTGAGTTGTGGACTTTAGTGTAGAGATGATGGGAAGATAGAGGGCTAAAGAAGTAATCTTTAAACTGGCTATAGGGCAATAGTTGCTGCTGTGGTCATGGGTATCTATCCTTTGTGATCATCGTTTGGATTTGATTCTTAGAGATGGTCTCTATCATTTGCATGGTGATGCATCTGTGAACTAAATTGAGCAATCAGTGAATGCCATTGGATCT
>KE505918.1:83633-94307 GCA_000441515.1 Elaeis oleifera | reverse complement strand
CCAAATAGTTTTTGAACATGGAATGATGAAATTAAATGTACCTGAATAAATGACCCAACATTATGTATTGGCACTGTAACTCTCATTTCTATCATCTCACTAGATTCTCTTCCAATACAGACTGAATATTTTACTATACAGATCCAACCCATTCTAAAAAACTGCTTGCTGCCTAGCAGAATCGTACAGTGGTTCATTCTCTGATGATGACCGCTGTCGACATTCAACAGCTACATTCCTCATTTCTTCAAGAATAATGGTCATCCACAAATGACTCAATGTCAATGTTTTTCCAAGTCACCAAAAATCTTTACAGAACCTATGCTACACAGAATTACCATGTTAGCAGTATGTTGTTCTGAAAAGGGTGTCCCTGATTCAACGCTGGTTTGTGCTCAGCATGTCGACTTCTGTGTATGCAAAAATGTGGGTCTTGAATGCCCTATATCTGTAATGCATGTTTCTCACGAACAAAGACGTTAAAGGCATTATTTCATCCCAAAAGGAGCTCGGAGCAAGTGGATGCAGAACCTCAGTTTACAAATGAAAAATCAGTTGAAGAAATAAGGAGATCCGAGAACTTTCTTAAGGTCAAAGTTGCCCCGATCTGGCAAAGGAGGAAACTTAAAGACGGGAAGGACGTCTGGAAGTCCTCAAGCAACTGGATGGAAGCAGAGGCAAAATAAGAACATCAGAAATAAACATTGCAACTGATCTAACAGCAAAAAAAAAAAAAAAAGCGATCACTCTCTCTCTAATATGACACTATATTATTCTTATTTTTGTTGGATGCATAACATAGTAAGATAGACCAATAAATGAGAAAAAAGGAACAAGAACTTGGTTACAATGTGCTCACATTCTCAAGAATTGGAATGTTGTAAAGTTCCACAAATTGTTCTCTTAGGATTTGATTCATCCTGTCTACATCACAAGCATGCGTCCAGAATGAGTCATGCACCCCTGCAGCCAGAGTCCATTGCAGATTAATATAAAAGGGAAACTAACAGCATGTAAGAGTCTGAAGCCAAATCTTAGCCAGGACTTGAGAGTAAGTTGTACAGTTTCTTTTTATTTAAAACCATTAACCGAGACTTGGATCTCACAGATTTTTTGCATTTCATTTAGAAGAACAAGTCCATGGTCATGTTTGGTCTTGTCTGCTTTTTAACAAGTCATTTGAAATAGTCACATTCATTTAAGTTCTTAAATAAAATGCACTTTCCCATATATTTGGCGTTTTTGGTAATTTACACATAGAACTACCATTCTGGACGGGCTTACCATTCTTGAGAGACAAGAAGCAATCTCACAAGTTAAAAACTAGCCTTTATAGGACTTCCCAATCATTGTGGGTCTACATCAAGATTGGGCTTGAAGCTTGTATTCTTTAGGTAAATTCTATTCTATCTATACCACATCAAGTTTACGCTTAAGTCATGCAGATATGACAGGTATGGATCTGCAAGGGAGAAAACTAATTATAACATTAGAAAGATTTAATGCTTAGACATGTACCACATCCAATAGTTGCACCCAAGACCATGTAAAATAAGTTATGCTTGTGGAGAGTAAATTTGTTGACATTTCATAGGTCACACAATGAATCCATGTATTGTAAATGAGATAACAGTGGGCAGATCATAAAACAAGAAAGAATTGACTTACTAAATGCTATAAGGGATAAAATATCTTTTGGGGAACCTATAAGTTTACCAAATAGGCCATGCCAATAGATACTGCTGCTTTCTGCTTATATGAAAGAATTCACCACATGTTCTTTCACCATGTGCAGAATGGTAGAACAATTTCTATCTATCTGTTTGGAAATCATCTTTTGCTTGACTTTCCAGAATCAGATCAGATTTGAGAGACACAGACAACATCTCCGTTTATTTTGTTCCTTTAACATAAGATTTCTTAGTTGGCCAGCCCCTTAAGAAGTAGTAAAGAGTTTTGCTGGGGAGAGGGCAGATTTGAATTTCTGATTGTGGAGAGAAAAAAGGAAGACAAAGATGAGTGCTGCGCCCTCCTCACTTGTTCTATTTCTCTTTTTCTACTTCTTCAATTTTGATGTACTTGCTTCCAGAAGCTCTGATGTAAAAATTAGGAAGTTCTAATAACATCTTGTTGCATGCCTTGCTGTTAGCATCCTACAAATTGTCATTCGGACGATTTCTTTTCAGTTCACAACCCTCATCAGTCTTTTCCTCTGAGCCTTGAACAACCTTATTCTGTTGTATACCAGCCATATTCTTGTATTTTTCTGTTGCTGATGAAAGATCAGAAACACACCAATACTCTACACCTTGATCACCCAGACGCCCTAGCCTTTTAACCTAGTTCTGAGTCTGGCTTCCGGGAGACAAAAGAATATATAGGAGTGGTTTGGGAGGATAAAGCCATAGAAAACTAACTAAAATGATCCATGTGTAGCAAAGATTGAGGATTGCTCGACAAGAAAAGATGTTGATTGGTGTCAAAAATGTGGGAAATGGAGCAAAAGATAAACGGTAACAAGGAGCATGAAAAAGGATTGAGAAAAGCTACCGATGTTAGAAAATCTGGCCCTTAGCAGATAACCAAAAGAAGAATCCATTACTTTTAACCCCGAATAGTGGGGTTAAAGCTTCTTGGTGATAGTTACGGGTGTGAATATGACCTTTCTGTTTCAGCTAATACAGAAATCCACTGTTTCACTTGCATATCTAATTAAACCATTCAAACAGCAAACTTGCTTGCATTGAAATCAAAATCAGACCTGCAAAGTGTAAACCAGCATTCTTGCAGGAAATGGCAGTCATCATCATATGTGAACCATCAAGAGAGTGTACAAAATTTGGAGGAAAAGCTGACTTCTGCCGCTTAACTGAAACCTGAAGCAAACATAGCATTGTTAAAAGAATCAAGCAAAACAACAAATGGCCCCACAGAAAGAGTATTTAAAGCTTACTGAGTGACCCTCCCGTTGCAATGCCAAGACCTGAAGGGAAGTTCTTATCTGCAACCATGATGAAAAATTTGAGATCAAAATCTCAGCAAAATCACTTCAAGCAAAATATAATGTTCATCTTACCTTAGCCAAAACCATAATGTGATGAAAATGGCACCATCTAACTGGAGCTAGATAATCAAAAACTCAAAGGAACAACTTACCCCAAAAATCTTAAATGACTAATGCCTCTACGCCATTACAAATTTAAAGGACCAAAAAAAAGAAGCAGCTTTGATTAGGTAATTTCATGGTATGATTATTTCCATAACAACCATGTTATGGGTGTTAATTAACAAAAATGGCTACCATGAAAAAAATAAAAAATACAAGATCAACTCAATTTTTCAATGTGTTTACATTATTTGACCTGCTAAAGATGATGGCTCTACAGGGCTTATCACAGCTACTGATTGTTACTAACTGCCAAACCCTTGCAGCAACCTATTTTTATATGGAAAAAGAGTGAAAATTTATGAAAAAAATTAGATGAAATATGTCCAGCTGAAACTGTAAAAGGTCATCTCCCACATATACATATCTACAAAGAAGAGGGAGGATTTTTTTTTTTTCAAGGACTAGGACTGGTGGAATCCCAGGCCTCTTCTATCAACACGAGACCTTATGAACAGCTGGCACCCTCTATTGCAAGTTGCATTAGTGTATCAGAAAGCTTTTATCAGAATATGACATGATGGCAATGCAAACTTTTGACATGATAAAAGAAGTATGACAATGAAGTAGTCAAGTATCAATAGCAACATATGTTTCCATTAATATAAACATAACACCATTGTTGGTGCAAAAATCCGCTGGCGTCGGAGAAGCTGGAGTCGAGGGTGCCGCGGTCGCCGCCGGGACCTGCAAGGGAAGTCTAAATCGGAGTTGGGGTTGCTCCGGCAAGACCCTCCGACGCTCAAGTGAGTTCTCTGCCTCAACAAGAATGGAGTGCTCGAACGAAATTTAGCAGAGTCTCTAGATAGAGACGAGAGCTTAAAGAATAACGTATCTGGGAGTCCCTTTTATAGGCAGAGGGCGCAACAGACTGACAGCGACGCCTGTAACCGCCTGGTAGTGGGCCGTTCAGGAGTTTGTTACGGAGGATGGTGGAGTAGGGACGTGGACATCGTTATGGCTTGCCACGTGGGCCTGATGTGGAGAGTGGAGTAATATCCGTTGTCGTGACTTGCCAGAGCATGATGGAGCCGCATGAGATCCATTACAGGAAGTGGAGCGGTGCTGCGGCCATTATTGTGGCCTGCCAGAGAGTCTAAGCCTGTCGGCTGAAGTTCGGTTGGGGTGTTTGGAGGAGCGGAGTAGCTCTCTGTCTGAAAAGAGCTCGGATGCTTCCGAGGTTGCTGACGAACCCTCTGCAGATGGGCGCCTTTGGTGTCGGCGCTGCAAGCTGAAGTCGTCTTGCCGTAGAAGCTCGGTCGGAGACTCTCCGTCGAAGGAGCCCGGTTGGAGTTGGTCTGATGTAGGAACTTATTGAAGGCCGTCCGCTGGGAGATCCGATTGCATGAGGGATTCGACAGAAGGTCGTCTGGTGGCTGGATTCGGGAGATGTCGTAGAAGCCTGTCTACTAGAAGAACCTGTAGAATATCGTTGAAGTTCGGCTGGAGCCGTTGGAGGTCGATGGACGCTGTCGAAGGTCGGTTGACGCCGTTGAGGATCGGCGATCGGAGGGGTATAGGGGGCACCGGAGGCGGTCGGCTGCTGGGGGAGTCTAGCTACTGGAGTTCGTCTGTTGCAGGAGTTCGTCCGGTCGTTGGGGAAGCCTAACTGCTGGAGTCCGGCTGGAGTCGCAGAAGGTCGGTTGACGCTGTTGGAGGTCGGCGTCTGGAGAGGTGTGGGGGATGTCGGAGATAGTTGGTCGTCGTGGGGAGTCTTACTGCTGAAGCCCGTTCGTTGTAGAAGTTCGCCTGGGGTCTATCTGATACAGAAGTTTGGGGGGAAGCCTGGTATTGGTGGAAGTCCGGCCGAGGGCCGCTTGCAGCGGAAACTCGACGTAAGTCGTCTGGCTCTCGTGGGAGCTCAAGCCTTTCTGAGGGCGGTGGTTCGGTTTCCGTAGGAGTCCGGAGGGAGTCCACCTGCAATAGGGGTTCGGAGGAGATTTGTTATTGAAGGAGCTCGGATGGAGGCTTACAGTAGAAATCCGGCGTAGGCCGCCCGTAGTAGGAATTCGAAGTAGACCGCTTGTAATTGAGGTTCGGAGTAGACCGCATGTAGTAGAAATTCGGAGTGACCCGCTCTTCGCGAGAGCTCGGAGTTGACCGCTCTTGGTGGGAGCTCGGAGTATTTAGGTCTCGTCGAAATCCGGACGATATCTACCTGCAATAAAAATCTAGGAAAGGAGTCCGGCTCCCGTAGGAGTCCGGATGGAATGAACCGGTTCCCGTAGGAGTCCGGGTGAAGTGAACCGGCTCCCGTAGGAGTCCGGAGGGAGTTTACCTTCAATTAAAGTTCGGCTCCCATAGGAGTTCGGGTGAAGCCCGCCTGCAGTAGAAGTTCGGCTCCCGTAGGAGTTCTGGTGAGCGGACCGTCTCCCGTAGGAGCTTAAGTCGTCTTTCCGCAGTAGAGATTTGAGGCAGTGATCCGGCTCCCGTGGAAGTCCGGACGGAGTCCAGGAGGTGGTCGACCGCCGTAGAGATTTGGTATTGGGGAAGTTCGGCCACCGTCGAAGTTTTGGGAGAAGTTTGGAATGGAGTCGATCGTGGCCGATCAGGACCTGAAAGAGGTCTGAAGCACGGTCGATTACTGTAGGAGGTCGGCTGGTCTGTTACTGTAGAAGGTCGGCTGGTAGTGGAGCTTGGTGAGCACTCGGGGGGGGACTTGATAGATGACTGAAGGAATTCATGTTGAAGGAGTTCGGGTGGTGTAGCAAGAGTTCATCCGTTGGGAGGGTCCGGAGAACACTGTTGGAATCCGGTTGTTGGAGAAGCCCGGAAAGACACCGAATCCTTCGTGCCGGTAGTCGAAAGTCGGAAGGGTCCCGAGAGGGTCAATTCTGTTGAGAACTTCGGCTGAGGGTATTTTATACCCAACAACCATAAAGCACGAATAAAAAGATCTGAGGAAAAAAAAGCTGCCTAATGTCATGACTCATTGATTTGATTTAATTAACTGAACTTTAAAAATCCAACTAAAAGTAAGCTGCTAAAAAACAAATATTTAAATGACTAAAACAGTGAAAACATTTCCATCAATATTGGAAAATCATAAGAGGAGAGATTCTAACTGACAATAGTAATGCCATAATAATACAGAATGCCTGGATTACTTTTATGTTCGTTAGGTCCTGAAATATTCAGTACAGTAGAGCTAAAGAACTCACAAGATGCCTTTCACAATTTTTATAAGGCTGAACAACTGGGAGGCCAAGAGGAGTCGTCCATCTCACAGGCTGATCCTCAGAAGCAATCACCTGTTCAAGTTGCAATATGACCGCTAAGAGTACTGATACAAATCATTTCCATTTTAAAAAAATTAGAGTGGAAAGTAAATTTAAAAGGTTAAATAACAATGCATGATAGGTTTCAGTTAGATAAGTTTATTGCTCTAATATTGTACTATGTGAAGCTAAGATTAACATTCTACTTTGGATACTAAGGGGCAGCCATGTTATGCAACAGCTAAAAACAGAGGGAAGAAACACACCTTTGCACAATCGGCAAGCCATTTCATAATACTACGTGCAGCTTGGAACATCTCTCCCAAAGCATCTAATGTTACCTTTGCCAAATGTCACTTGTCAGAAAGCATTCTCGATTCTCTGATATAATTATTGGTCACAAAACTTGCACAGTATTTACTTCAAAACTATTAAATAAGCATCTACCTTAGCAGCATAGCATGATGCAGTAAAAAGTAACCTGTCATCCGTAATTAGTCCCTTCTCTTCCAGTCTCCTTTTGATCTGTTCACGAGCACCAACAAATGTAACACCATAGACTGATGTCATCACAGTCTGCTTTACTAGCTTCCTATCCACCGGAAAGCTACCAAGACCCGATAGTCTTCAATTGAATTTGTTAGAAATGTTAATAATGAAACACATGCAAGGTTCAGATCGGTAGTAGGGTGGCATTTGATCATCAAAAGCTCTTAAAAAACTAACCTGATCAACTAAGGCCTTGGCCAACAATGCTGTTGGATTAGTAGTAGGATCTCTTGCAGAGTCCTTTCTCATAATATCCATAACCCTTCAGTTTGCATAAACAACATTTCAGATCATCGTATCTTCAGGGGAATCTAAATACTAAAGAAATTACATAGATTATAACAGATAATCGACTACAATAGATAATGCAACCACAAACTTGATCAGAACTATCTCAAAATGTAGGTTAAGAACAACTGATCTAATAATGACAGGTATGGTTTTATCTAGATATCATTTTACAATTTTTGGCCCAGCTGAGAACGGGCACTAAAAGTTATGTTGTAACATTAAATTGAGTATATATGTAGTATACCAAGATAAAAATATTACGACATATCGGGGGCCATATGAAAGGACAATGTGCAATCCAAATGAAGAAACAACATCAAATAGGAAAAGAGGAAAAAAAATAATTCCCATAATCCCATGCTTTTGAATTGGTAGCTTTTAGGACTGATGTAGAAGAAACATCTACTGAGTGGAGCAGATTTTTAGAAAATACATGAGAGGTAAACTCTTTTGCTCACAGGTCATGTCACTTTAACAGAATATTCCTCACCTTCGAGGAGTTTTTTTTGCAGTGAAGCATGTTGGTGCAAATCCTAGCTTAAGATCCTCAAAGTTGAACAAGTTGCAGCTTTGGACCTCATTCACAGCCACTGGAAATGACTTGTTTTCAACAACAGCCTCTTCCATTGAACAGTGGTCGATAATTTGAATAACATAAATAGATTGTTATATGTTTTGTTTGGTGTTGGCTTGTGCGGTCGGGTGTATGAGGGAAGGAGACAAATTATGGCTTTATAAAGACAAATATGTGCAAGAGTCACACTAATTTTATATTAATCTCTATTCCAACTTTGTAAAGTCTTACACATTAAAAGAATATGAAGAATGAAATACAGGTTCTCAATTGTGACACTAGGATTCCTTCAATGCATGGAAACAATTCATTTTCTCCAAAGCCTCTCCAAGTAGAGAATCACATACTAGAGTTTGTTATAAGGATGCCACATTCAAAGGGTTTTTCAGAGGATTACATCTTCTTTTGGCTGTTAAAGATTGCAAAGTCATCTTTGATAGCACACAAACAATTATAATCCCTCACTGCAAGAAATGAGTATAAATATTCTTCAACCTAGTAACTGTCCTGATAAACGTTGAACCAAAATCACACTATGCAGTCCAGCAATTACCTCTTGTTCCTGCTAGAACACATGGAAAACTATCATAGGCAATCTTAAGATTTGCTGTCTCAATACCAGACTCCATATCATTTCAATCCTATTATAGTGTCGGTATGCAGTACAATACGAGACGGCGAGGCATACCAAGTATCGGTACAGTACAAGACTGCATACCGGTACAATACGGTGTGTCCAATATGGTACGGTACTGACTGGGATGGCAAACCTTGGGCAATCTTGTAGATATAGTATGCATAGTGATGTTGAAAGGATTTACATGTACCCCATAAATATGTTTGCCTTGTACTGTTTGTAAATGTTGTATGCAAGAGGACATGACATAATCATAGTATTGTTTTGAGTTTTGACTCTATCTGAAACAGCATTTATCATATGAAAGAAAAAGAAAACATGGTAGTCAAAAATCAACACACATTAGCCCATTGAACTAGGTTGCATGCCAAGATTCTGCAATAAATGCCCACAAAAATGAAAACAATGAACCAAACATAAAGAGAAAGAAGACATAAGAGAACTGCTTGATGGCTCTACAGCTTCTTAATCAGACAACAATCAAACTATACTAGAAAGGACTTATAGCACCGCTGATGCTAGCATTAATGATACATTGGGCATAATAGCATTCCTGGCTACCCATAGGGCTAATTTCCATGCAACATGATTATCCTGAATAGATATGCATTTTAATGACCGGGCATCTTCACAATCATTTATGCAATGGTGCTAAGCTTGGTCACATAAACATGCATCACTACCTCCATTAAATCCTAAGATGCATCAAGGTCACCTCTTGATTACATGAAAATACAAGATTGAATGCCTTCAAAAGAAGTAGAAAAACTAGCACACCCATCTACTGCAAACCATCAACCCAATATAAACACACTTCAGAAATACCCAAGCTTCATTGATGTCCTATTTCATGATGTTCACTGCAAAATGCTAAACTTTTAGAAAATCTTTACCTTTCTTCCAATTGAAACTATTATTCAAACAGGCATCCTTGTATGTATAAAAGCTAGATGGAGATTCATGGCCTTAAAATGGTAGAACATATTTAGAAAATGAAAATTTACTACAGAGTACTAAAAAATAACAAGATCTGCTGAGAGAGAGAGAGAGAGAGAGAGGCATTTTGTAGGCATGGATGAATCTTCATTTCAATATGTCTCTGGCAAATCAAATGTAGTGTTTCTAGTACTTAAAACATAAATATTTATTTCCTGCTTAGGTTTTAAACAACTGAAAGCATATACCTAGCAGCTATTCCTGAATAGACGTCCGCAGGTTTCTCTCCAGCAACTAAGTTGACAGCAGCTGCCTCCAGCTGAAACATTCAACAGCCACAACAAGCAGGTTACGTACAGAATGATATGTAATATGCAAAGAAATTCTTAATAAATTCATTCTTGCATGGGTTACATGAGATATGAAGCTTACTCAATAATAACATTAACCAAATATAGACAATGACAGCTTAAAGACTATTGCACCAACCAATCGTGCAGTGTCAGAGGCAAGGAGCATGATGTCCAAGGTACATATTCATACTAATAGACTAATTTATATATAAACAATAATGAAGTCTTAGGCCAACTTTTTGTCTTCATGTCACATGCAATTGGTCCAAGTCAAGGTTTATTCTGCTCAAGTGAGATTTTAGCTTGACGGGATTCTGATTTCCGCATTTTCAGGGTTTAAGCTAAATTTGAAGTTGTTCAGATGCAATTGTGACCAAAGGAAGAGCTGCCAACCTCTGATCCATCTGGTCAGTAATAACATTTCCATCTGATGTCTCCAACATTCTGTTCAAGGGTGGCTTTCCAAAGGAAAGTGGGAGGGCCAGCGTAAGGAGTTAGGTTAAAGATAGAAACCAAAAGGTGATTGCTCACATGTAAGAGTTCTTTGCACAGTCTAACTCACTCTCTTAATGCTAAAAAACATGGATCAACATAACCATCACCATCAAACCTTGTCCCAATTTGGGCTCAGTCTCATGAATTCTCATTCACCAATAATTCATGTCAAGGCCACCATCTAATGTTGCCCCAGTTCTCCTTGAATCCTTCCTCATGAACTCCATCCAATGCACTTGAGTCTCCTTTTCCTAAATCAATCAGCATAAATTGCAGTATCACTTCTACCAAAGCCTTCTCATGATCTCATTGTACATGACCATACCATCTTTAATAGTTCATTTTGTCCTCAATTAATGTAATCACTACAGCTGCTTTGATATATTATTTTTTCAGACAATCTTTCCTAGTTTAATTACACATCCATCTCAAAATTAATTTCTGTTGCATTCACC
>KE505918.1:25455-41925 GCA_000441515.1 Elaeis oleifera | reverse complement strand
AATTCTTTTAGATGCCAACTCTTAAAGCCCTTGCACCCACACAAATATACCCCAAAGTGCACCCAAGAGACACCCTATATGAGATCTATAAGCTCTCTAATCATGGGACACATCCAACTTGATCAAATCAAAGTGGCGCCCAAGAATAACTATCAAAAAAATAAATTAAGTATTATACACCCTTAATTCAATTGATTCAAAATCTTAGACATCTAACAATTGAAGTCCAATGAATCTAATTCATATAGATTATTGACAGGTAATTCAGTTAAAATTATCTTATCAAATAAGAAATTCAAACATAAAGAGAAAATTGAGTCCAACTATGTGCTAGCAAGATTACCTTGAACATAATCAGATTTTTCTAAACTCAATTGACGCTTCATAAGTTCAATTGCTAATTTCAGACCTAATCCTTTCGTTGTGTGACCCCATAGATTCAATTCTATCTAGTAGTGAGATATACAATGATCTTTATCAAAGTATCATTGAAACTCTTTTCAATGAGTCGGAACAATTTCACTCTAACTCATCGAGGATTGTCGATCCAGAACAACTCTAATGAGCTCTTACAATCTACCAGTGATACCTAGCAGTATGTAGTGTCAATCCAGTAGAATTGAAATGAACCTCTATGTGTAATTAACGTGTAATTCAGTCCTTCTATCGTAAGTCCCAACTAGATGACAGATCATGAATAAATCGTCAAACCTCAATATCAATCATATGATAGATTAGATCAGCTCAAATCTAGTTATAACTTCTATTAAAATTTTTTCATCAATCACACTACTGTGTCACAGATTTTTAGACTTAGCCTCTCAAATCCTATAGGACTACTCCTTTCTATCAAGATCGATAGATCCCATCTTGATATACATCCTACTTCTATAGTGGATCAACTGTCATCAATATCCACTATAAGAGCTCATTGAGATCCATATTTACGTGTAAATCAAACTCCAACAGCCACACTGCGAGCAGTAATGCCATCTCAGATCAAAGATCAGTCACACAACTACAGCATCGAGACGATCACTGACGATTGAGTAGAAATCTAAATGATCTCTTGTATGATCACGCTCAGTACTAGTTGTTCTTTAATAACTATCCACACTCGTCGTCTAGTGTCTCTACATTGTAGACTAGAGACTCATCTATCCCGAAGGAAGCGATCTATGCATCGATTTCTCTGGATCGATCACCGTTCTCATGATAATCCTATTACCAGAAGCATTTAAGAATTAAATACATGTCTCTAATTTTCAACACCTTGAGAATATGTATCGAAAGTTAATTCTATGAACGATTCAAAGACACATCATACTTTAATGAAAATAAACTTATCATTTTATTGATCATATCAATGTATTAAGTATAAAATTATGTCCTAAGTTAAGTACAATGTGTCAGCCATATTGATTTTTAAGACATACATTTAATACCCACTACATCCATAATTCTTCTTAGTTGATCTCATGGTCTTATTAAAGGCTCTCAAGGTACACATGCCACATTAACTTGTACTTCTCAAAATTGATGTCCAAGTACATCCTTTCCTACCATAGTGAGTGGATCTTTACTAAGTAAAACTCCTCGTGCAATAGGTTTGTGAGGAAACTTATAGCCTTTCAAGACAACATCGCTTTCGATCTATAATATTCATCAAGAAATAAAATAAATCAAAAGCCGAAAAAAGCTTAGTAGATTGCAACCATCTCTATATGAACTAAAACAAATAAATAAAAGTTAATAAGTGTTTAGCTTACCTCAATAGAAATAGAATATTGTAACTTTATCCTTTTTGAAATACCCTGCATCTAAATAGACAAAATCATTTCAATTTTGAAGAAAAAAAAAAGATGAATAAACTTGGGTTACATTTGAGTATATATAGAATATGGCTTTAGAGTTAGAAATGTTGTTAAGTAGTTAGAGGAATTAAAATCATATATATGTATGTGTATTAAGTAATTGGCTAATCCACTTATTCATTTTGTCATAACTGACATGCACATAGCATATTTGCATGAGCATAAAAATCAAATTAAAGAAACTTATAGGATTTTAGAAACAAGACTAACGAGAATGCAAAAAGTAAAGATGTAACTAAATACCTGGCGAGATATAGCAACATGGCAATTTGAAGAAGATGAGTAATTATGTGTCGATGTCTCATCATTATCACTGGAGGCATTAATATCCTATATGAAATAAAGAGTTAAGGTTCATCTATACATTCAAATTAGATAATTATAAAAATATTTGCTAAAATAAGTGTACTTGTCTAATATGAGTTGTAGCATGTTTGTCAGCCTCGGTCTGTTTGCCTTGCATAGCGTCAACCAATGCCTTTAAATCAGCTAACTGGACTTTCACATCAGCATTTTCTTATCGAACAGATTGTAACTTTTCTTAAATTCACGATCCTCATTTGCAATATCTATTTGCATCTTTGTACTCTCTACAGAACTAGAATTTTTGCCCCAAAGATCAGCAGGACAAACACCCAATCCATATGTCCTGACATGACCATGTTTCTCCTGACCAAAGACTTGAGAGAATATATCATTTGGTTTGATATTATCCTCAGAATTTGACTGCAGATTGGTAAGCCTTTCAAGCTCAGCCTGTATTGATGGTCATATAAATTTTAATTAGTAAATCAGTAAATTAAATAAGATAATTTCTTTATTGTCGCATTGTGTACAAACAATTTTCTCTATTGATTCCAAATCTATAGGGGTCCCATCCTTGTGTCTATGTGTTTCAATGAAAACTTCAGCTCTTGTTGGTTCCCTTCCATCAGCCATTTTTTCAGGCTACATACAATTAACAAAGAAGATAATATTAATAAAGTAATTATGGGTACAAAATAATAATTATGAAAAGATAATTTGTATGATGGGATTCATTTGCAAGGCCTTATATGCAGATTTGTAGAATTTCAGAATTTCAGATTTGCAGATGCAGTTATAGGTTTTCAGAATTTCATATATGGACTTTGCAGATTTCAAATTTTAGATATAGATTTTCAGAATTTCATATTTTAAATGCAGTTACAGGTTTTTAGAATTTCAGATATAGGCTTTGCAGATTTTTAGATTTTCAGATACAGGTTTTTAGAATTTCAGATTTTCAGATGCAGTTCCAGATTTTCAAAATTTTAGATATAGGCTTTGCAGATTAGTCGGATTGTAATTAGTAATTCATCTGCAATGTATAGGATGTAACTTAGATGAATGCTGATATACAGGTTGTTCAGGATGGTGTTGACATTCGCTTTCAATAGGGCCGAATAGCCCACCTTCATCTACAAAATCACATTTTTAAACCCTTTGATGCAGCACTTCTGTCAGCTGCGAAAGTAGGAGTATTTGTTGCCCAGGCTGCTGGAAATGGAGGTCCACTCCCCAAAACCTTGGTGTCTCTCAGTCCATGGATTACAACTGTAGCTGCTGTAGTTGATTACCGAAGATATAAAAATCATATGATCCTACGAAATGGAAAATTATTGCCTGGGCTTGGGCTCTCCTGTAAGTTTTCATGTTGTATATCTTTTATTCTGAAATTGTTAAGTGATATATGGGGCAAGGTTGCGGATCTATTTGTAATATGAAGTCTTAAAATCTATTTGTTCATTGTAGCTAAATTACATAAAGACTTCGTTTGACATAGTAGTTTTCTGAAATTTTTTCATCAGAGTTTGTCTGTACAGGTAGTGCTGATAAAAATCAAAATTAAAGGCTTTTTATATTGCCTTTTACATCAGAAAGTATTCCTGTATCATTTGGCCGGTTGCATGCATTGATATTGATCTTTAAGTACTTTAAAACCTACATTAATCAAATTTCAATTGATTTGGATACATCTATCCAACTAGAAAACACTATCATACCATTAAATTTTCCATTTTTAATCAATTTGATGCATGGTAAGAGATCTCAAAATGTGTGATATTTTGTTTCCAGCCACTTTAGATGATGGGGTCATGATCAATTTTGTGGATTTTCATTTTGAATGGTCCATCATCCAAAATCAGCAAATTAAATGTTTCTCAAAAAAGTGATTATAGTATCATAAGATAGGGCAAAACTTACCATTCTTGCCTTGATCTGTGCAAAGCTTCTTGATCCTGCAGTATGCCCCATCTTTTGCATATTACGACTGGCCTTATTTTTCACTTCGTATCTGCATCCGTTTGCGAAATCAAAGTGATTCACACACATGTATAACATAAAATATAAAGTAGAACATTACATTTATAATTTACCTTTGATGCCTCACTATTCCAAATTTCAATAAATTGGTGCCATTGATCTAGAATGACTCTAGTGTCAGTCATATTTGTAACTTGCTCTGCATCAGTTTTATATGGCTTGTAATACTTTCTTTTCAGTTCTGCCTTCCAATCCCTCCATTTTGCTCCTAGTGAGCTAATTACCCATTTTTTAGCATAGGGCTTAATGTCCCACTTATCCTATAGAGATAATGAAAGTCAAATTATTTTATGAAATTACAATAAAATAAGACAATAAATAAATCAAAGATCAAGACAAAATATAATGTAAAATCATAGATAATTGAAGCGGTTTGTTAGGATCCATCCTATTCATTCTGATACATTAACCAGAATATAAATATCCAATAGTAAATAAAGAAAATCATAATACCAAGATAAGTTTCCAAATATCCTCCTCCTTCTTTGTAGGTACGTGCCTCCAACCTGAGTAACAGATAGGCAACAAATTACCCTTTCGAGCTAGAGTGCCTAGGTAACTAGTAAATTATGGAGCATTTTCTCCATCAGACTGACCAAATTCATTAGTTCGAACATATTGGGGAACACCATCTAGTCTCTTTGATACTGGAGGACATGTTGTAGGACCTCGAGTCCTTCTAACATGGCATCTGTTGACTTCCATTTCAAACAAGAAGATCAGATGATCTATGCAATCCAGACAATTGTTCCAGCAAAACAACACCAACACCTAGGCCACGTGTGCAATGCTTAATTCTGCCAAACACCCAAAACTAAAACTTTGTATCAATAACAGTGCAATATAATCACATGGACAGGAACCTTTCTAAGGTTCTTCCCATTTAATATTGTTAATTTCAAAGCATAAACTATTAAAGAAGATATCTACAAAGGGGAACGAGGGAAGCAGGACACCTGAACTCTTTTCTAGCAATACCATAGGAACCAGGACAGATTGACAGATGATGAAGGTCTCTGATTTATTTTTGGTTATGCTTTTTATAAATTCTAAAATTATCATAAGATGGGATAACAGGTTAGAGGATTGGAGATTTTGCAGTGCTTGGGTCTCCTTGTATTTGCAAACCTTCGTGCGTAGAAATTGACAGTAGACGAAGAAAGAAACATCAAAACTTACAAAACTCAAATCAAAGCATTGAAATCAAGAATAAAAGAAGGAAAAAAACATTAAAAATCCATCATCCAGCAGCCTTTCTCCTCCAATGGAGGGCGTGAAAGAGGATTTGCTGGATGAAAGAACCTTTCTCCGACAACGTTTCACCTCCCATCCTATCGGATTCATCAAAGAAATCACTAAAAATCAGGAAAAATCTCAATGAGAAACTCACGAGGGGTGTGGTGCCACCAATGCTCAAGCACCTTCACGAGGGTTGCAGCTGCTAGCGATCATCCACCTTCACGATGGGTACGGCTATCAGCGGTCAATCTCCTTCACGATGGGTTGCCAGCGAGATGCCTCTTCATCTTCAAGCTAGGGTTTTTTTATTTAAAAAATAGATGAAAAAAAGACGTGATACAGTGATGTTAGGGCTGTCAAAATGGGCTTGGCCCACGAGGCCGGCCCGGCCCAACTCTATAAATTGGGTGGACTGAACTGCTATAAGAATAGCCCAAATAACAACCGGACCTGTTTGGCCCGCCCCACATCAGCTCAAGGACTAATATGGGTTGGGCCGGACTAACTCGGATGAGCCATAAAACTTTAAAAAAAATCTTTTAAAAATTCTATTATTTTTAATCTCTGACTCCTAAGCTCCGCTGCCTCACATCGTCGACCGCTGCTGCAGACTAGCAGGATGGCCATCTCTATTGGTTTCTCTCACTTTCGCCTCCCAGCTCTACGGATCCTCCTCCTCCTCCTCATCGTTGGTGCCACCGCCTTCAGCCTCCGAGTCCGATCACGAATCAAGATACGCCGGCCCCTCTTCCCTTCTGCCGACGGACGCTCCTCCATCCAACCTCCAGATGATGCCCCTCTTCCTTCGGACCCCTCCCTTCCACCGATGGATGCCCCTCCATCCAACCTCCGGATAAACCCCCTCCTTCTCCTCTTCCTCGTCGGTGCCACCACCTTTGAGTCAAATCCGACCGCAGCTCCTTCTCCTCCTCGGGCTCTCTCGGTCTTTTCACTCTCCGAGTTAGATTCGTGCTGCCTCCCTCGGGCTCTTTCAGTCTCTCTCCACTCTCCAGGCTCGATCGCTCGAGGCACCGCCACCTTCGAGTCAATCCGACTGCGGGTCCTCCTCCTCGGGCTCTCTCGGTCTCTCCACTCTCTGAGTCAGATCTGTGCCACCTCCGGCCTCTCCTCAACTCTTTCGGTCTCTCTCCACTCTTCAGGCTCGACTGCTCGAGGCTCTTCCCCTCTCGGGCTCTCTGCTTCTCTTTTTTCACTCTTCACTCTTCAATCTTCAATCATTTGAGGTTCAAGGCCCATGGGCTGGCCCAGCCCGGCCCACGACCCTTAAAGGGTTGGGCTGGGCTAGCTATATTATGTCTCATTTTTTGGCTAGGCCTAGTCCGACCCGACCTATCAAATTTTAGGCCTTTGTGCACTGGGTCGGACCGGATCGGGCTAGCTCATTTTGACAGCACTAAGTGATATGGTGCTGGTTTTAATCGTGAAAAAAAGCTCTTCGGCAGGCCATATTGGTGCCAACAATGAAAAGCCCATTTCCATTGCTTTATGCCTACGATCCATCAAAAAAAGATTTCCCCACAATCATCCCTCATCCATCGTGATTTTTTTTGAATGGACAAAAATTGTGCCTTTTATAGCCGATATTTTATTTTATATTGACAAAACATGATAATTTTCATTTATTGATCAATTAAACAGTAATTTTATAAATTTATACCCAACATTTTATTATAAATGCAAGATAAAATATTATTTCTAATATTCTTTAGAAATATAGCTAAATTAATGTTGTAGAAAATTTCATATGCAATATTTTATCATAAATGTGAGGAAAATATGATTTTCAACATTTTTCAAAATATGATTAAACTAATGTTGGAGAAAATAAAATTTCTTATAGTGAAAATATAGAGGTTCATGCAGAAGTTTCCAAAGTTTTAATTAATTAGAATAATTCTAATAGTTAATCAAGATTTTTCACATGGATGCCATAGATATTTAAAATTTGATAATATAATATGTTCATACTTGATCCAATTTAAAAGTATACAAAACAAATAGTGTAAGTTTTCAAAATATTTAGCAATAATTAATACCAAATATATTTTCAAAATATATACTATTTAAAATTGATCTGATTTAGTTGAGGTTACTTACAAGTATAGACTGTAGTCAAATCAATTATTTCAAAATAAACTCTCCAAGACCTAATGACTGATAAATAAATAAATAAATAATATTGACTAAGAATCACTTTCAAAATCCTCAAAATCTCACTTAACCCCGTGAATTCACTTTCCAAGAGCCCAGAGGTATCCACAAAAGTCATTCTTGGCCTCAAGACAAAAGTTAATAACTATTTAGTGCTAAAAGCCCTTATAGATTAAATCTCCAAAATTATTAAAATATTTGATCATAATTCTTTTAATTATTTTTAAACAAATTTTTAGTTACAAATAAAAGTGATAAAGTGATCTTACCATGATAACTTGGCAAGAGGAGCTAGCTACTGATGATCACCTGCTTCCTCTACAAATATCTTAAAAATGAGAAGTTTAAGAGATCAAAAAATTAAGATCAACTTAGAAATTGGGAAATGGATAGAGAGGAGAGAAGAGCGGAGCAGGGGGTTGATTGGTAGGTGGAGTCTTTGGCCACCACTTGTAGCATGGTTCCTAGCCATATGATAGAGAAGAGGGAGATGACAAAAAGAGGTGTGTTTTGGTTGACGATGCAGGGGTGAGTGAACAAGAAAGGAGAGGGTAGGGAGGAAGAATAAAAGACTTACTAATAAGATTTTGGCTGCGTGGTGGTGGAGAGGGGTGGCATGCTTCACTCAATAGAACAACGATCTTAGTCACAAGATGAAGAACATAAGAGGAGAAGGAAAATAGATATATGTAGAGTGAGGATCGATCTTGTTAAATAGAAGATAAGGGCAACACCAAGAAAGTAGTGGGCAAGTTGGAAATGGTTTAGGAAAAGCAGTAACCTCTCCAATAAGTAGTAGTTTTGGAGAATAGTTTTGGAAGTGATGGCTCTCCAGTGGCCCACTAACAAGTCCCTGACATCGCATCCTCTATCGGGCACCGCTATTGTAAAACTCGATGGACACCGCAATCCTCAGCAAGCATCACCTCAAATCGATGGTTGGGTGGCTTCCTATGGCCTGAAATATAGGTGCCCCTGTTTCAATTTAAAATAGAGGGCACTCTAATTTGTTTTATAAATTTTAAATTGAAGCCAGTAAACCACTGACGACTTTCTTCTAACTAATGTCAACAAAACATCTGTTGACTTTCTTTGACGAAATCAACAAATTATTTATGATTTCAATTCAAGAACCTAATATAATAAGTTAAGTTGGACCAATTCTTCTAGTAGTACATTATGAAATAACTGCGATGTGTGCTTGGCTATGAGGGAGAGCTAACGAGAGAGAGAGGGAAAAAGACAGAAGTAAAGGAGAAAAGAAACATGTGAAAGAGATTTGAGAGTGCTCATCGACTCAATATTCGCTCACATCAATCTCAACATCATTCCAATTCAATTGTTTATATATTTTTAAAGTAACTTTCTTTATATCTATTTCTTTTGGAATTCTCCTTGACACTATTCTCTCTTTTGTAACTCTTATGCTAAAACATAGTTTGAGAGGTATAATTATGGCAGCTTATCTGTAATGATATTATTATATAATGGATTTCTTATTTCCATGTAGAATCATCTAAAATTTTATTGTTATGTGCTTGGTTTGAACTTTGAATGCTATTCTTTTATCATTCTATGCACCTAATCTTAGGCTATGTAATGCATGTGGTTCAATACACTGGTCACCCTTGAGAAACTTCTCAAATGGACTCATAAGGAGACCACCTCTTCTTCTTCGCATCTTATATGTGCACTTTGTTTTAAATAAGTGCATCTTTCTTTAATAGAAAAGGTAGAGATCCCCCGACAACATCCAATCAACCTAGGGGGTATCTGATTGGAGAGAATGATTGGAGAGAATGGAGGTCTGGAATCGGAATGCGTGACTCCCATTCCAACCGTTTGGTTGGGAGGAGTCCCGTTCCGATTTCGATTTTGATTTTGGAGTGAAATGAGAATGGATCAATCTATATAAAACTCAATCCCTACTCTCTTCTATGGATTCAATTTTTCATTCTAATTCTGATTCCGATTCCGATCATGAACCAATGCTTGGGGTTGGCCATTCTAATTTCGATTCCAAGTCATTTCGATTTCTATTTTCATTCTAATTCCGATTACGACCCAAACATCCCCTGGTATAAATGAATTTGAATCTAAGTTTATTTAGTAGAACATCCCAATGACTTTATCAGTTTGACTAGTTGGCAACCAATGCACCCACTACAGTACACTGGACCATTGCCAATGCAATATACAACTATTGCCAATGCTATGAAGCATTGTAAAATAACCTTCTGATGCTTTTAAAAGCATTGAAAAAGCATTAGTAGGTGAAGAATGGAACAATATTCTCTATACTTTTGGTTTGTGTTGGCATCTACCAACGCTTCCTAAAATTACTGGGAAGTTTTAATATTTGTCGATGCTTTAAAGCATTGACATTTCAATATCCAGTGCTAACACTTTAAAGCATTGGCAACTATTTCCGATATCAATGCTTTAAAGCATTGGTAATTGTTTCCAATACCAACACTTTAAAGTGTCGGCAATAGTCTATTTCAAAAAAATAATCCAAAAAAAATTGTTAAGCTATACAAATACATAAACCTATTTAAAATTATAAGAAATTAAATACCAATATAGTCACAATAAACATTCTATATAACATCATAATCAATATATAAATCTATCCAAAATTTATAAACAAATTCAAACACTAACATAAAGTCATAACAAATACTTCATATAATATAATAAAGTCATAATTACATTATTCATCATGTTCATAAATTATAATTCATAACCAAAAAGAAGAAAGCAAAAGAAATCTATAAAACTCAAAAGAAATATAAAGACATTGGACTATCAGTAATCCATAAGAGCATGATCATCATCAACTCCACAAGAGCCTACAACAAAGATATAAAATTTAATAGTTGAGAATATGAAAATATAACGTAGATTAAATAATTAAGTATATGAACAAATACAAATATAGTAAGATATGTATCCTAGAAGAGTCCACAAATGTCTGTAATATGGATGTCAATTAATTAATCTAGATCTTCACGATAGATATCACTGTGTCATAGCTCTACCTCATCACCTTTATCTGTGCCTCCACCTGTGCCTGCATCTGCGCCTCCAGCAGCTCCTCAATCCATGCCTCCGTCCACACCTCCATTTGCTGCTCAATCCGTGTCTCCATCCGAGCCTCAAGTATACTAATATCTACATTACTAGAACTCTTTCTAACATCTTGAGTATATCGACATATGCTAGATAACTGAGTGAAAATAGCTCCAACTCTATAACTCCTCACTCGACCACAATGTCTGCTCCCGCAGCTTTGTCATCACCTGGGCCTCGATACTACTAGCCTCTATAGATGCTAAAGACTCACTGACATACTTTGCAACAAGAGATGAAACTCTCACCTATATTCAAGAAAAATATACATTAATTCACACTTAAAACAAATTATAAATTATTGAACTAAATGATTATAAATACATACACATATATCTCTCGACTCGTTGGTAACAAAATAGCCATCTCGATGAACATGAGTCATCCTGTAAAATTTTATCTGACCAGGCTCCCTCTCATACTCATCCACCTATAGAAAATATAAATTTTAAAATATATAATCTATAAATTTAATTGACAAACTTTAAGAGTTTCAGTAAAATCTATAAGTATCATGATACATGCATAATAAGTGATACATTATACGTAGTTTCATTAAGAAGTATGAGGATCATATATATATATATATATATATATATCAAATTAGTCTAAAAATTATAATATGCTAAATATTTTGAAAAAGCATATGAATTCCTATTTATGTCGTGCATAACTTTCTGATCCCGATGCATGAAGAACAGAAGGAGCTACTCATACAGCTTTACCAATATCATAATATACCTACAAAATAAAGTAAAGAGTGTGATATATCTTGTATATATAATCAATCTAAGTTGGTAATTAACATAACATAAGATATACGATGAGTGTATATAATTATTTATCCAAAGAATCAATAATGAACAAGCTCCCTCCATTGATGAGGATTTATATCAAGAGGATAAATATGAACAACATCATCCTTTGCCAATCCCTCTTTCTTGTGGTCCCTCTTGAGTGTTGCTTTAAATTCTTTCTATATTTTTGATTGAGGGACTTCAGCACCCATTCATGACTATCTAAAGGGAGTACGAATTTATACTAGAACAAAATAAAGAAGGATATTCAATTATTAGATAATATAATTAATTAATTATAAATAATTAATATAAATTATTAAGTCATCTTTTATCTGTGCTATACATAGAATCTTAAGCTTATATGTAGAAAGCATATCATTCCATTTCATAGTTTAAAGGACACAACTGACCCATCCATGTAATGGTACCTAAAAGCTCATCAATAATCTGGCAACCTTATTGACAAACTATCTCATCTAGTTCTACTAGATGACGACCCTCTCACCCTTAGCTAAATGCCAGATATCTCTGACCCATGTGAGTCTATGTCTAATCCATGCTCTTCTGGATATATCTATAACAAACACATAAACAAATAATATATTACAAATCAATCAACCAAATTAATCTTTAAATCTTAATAGTTATGAATATATAATATTTTATTAAATTACTCTAGATGTGTATCTCATCTACAAGAGCATCCTCATCAGTAGGAGAATTGTACTGTAACTCAGACTACCGTACGGATAACGGATCAACATCAGGCTACTGTGCAGCTGATGGATCGATCTTGACTATCTGTAACTCAATATCAACAAATCGTCTGCATCGATGCATGATAACACCTAGCATTCACAAATAGAAATAAAATTAGTTAGCATAAATTAATAAATAATAAATATAATACTAATTGAATTGTTAATAAGAAACAAGATCTACTAAATGAACATAATAATATAATATAATATTTCATACAGAATATGCATATCTTAAATATCTCTTATCAATTAAAAATCAATCCATATTTTCTCCTTCAATATCCATCCTAACCAAGCTCATAGCATTTAGATCATCTATCAAGATAAAATTTAAGGCATACATTATGTATAAGTCTCATCATCTTCTACTTCTAATCCCTTTCTCATATCATCCAAGTCCCTGAATTTTGTTCTCGCAACAACAGCCCAATCTTTATCTTTCTAGATCTTGTACGAAAATACTTAAGTAGCTTGAGATGAAAAATGAATGGATCATCTTTTAATAACATATCAGTATGTATCAATCTTGAAAAATTTATAAATGTAAACCCATTTGTATCTTGCTTTAAGTCTCTTGGCGAATTTATGTCCACCCAATTACATCAAAATAACACTATCTTAAATCTTTTATAATAATCCAACTAAAAATATCTATAAGTAAACCATAATAAGTCTTTCCATCTGCTCCCACCATGACTTCATTGTTCTAGATTTTTTTAAAATTTTTCCCATTCTTTTATATGAAATTGAAATCCATTAATGATGAAATAATTAAATTTGTTGACAATATTGTTAGGACCTCAAGCAATGACAATTAATTTATCTGAATAGTTACTCCATTGGTATCTAAAAATCATGATAAAATTGTTAATATTTTATTTGATGTTAATAAATGTATTCCAAAAATCAATACTTTCTCCCTTTTACATGACTAACCTATTTAAAAAGCCATTTAGGAAATAACTCAATTAAACTATCATTGCTCAATCTTTGAATTGGATCGATTGCTATAGTTTTCTCGTCTCTGAGTAATCAAAAATTTTCTATAAAAATTTAATTCATTTATTAAGAATATTATATATATGACTATACCAATCTGTAATATTGAGATATTATGTCACTATGAAGTAACATATAATGATGGGCTTGTGCCAAGAATTTTTAGTCAAGAACCCCACTTTCAACTTTTTTCAAAGCTCTTCCAACAATTAAAAATTTATAAATTTTTGAGTTATCAATAATATCATAATTTCTCTGAGGCCGATTAAAAATGGTCTCAACACTTTCAAGATTTTTTGAACAAAATGTCAAACACTCTTCAGCAATATATCCTTCCACAATTGAGCCTTCGAGATAGGTCCTATTCATACATAATCCTTTAAATGCACCATATACCTTTAAAATTAAAATTTATCAAAACATCAACACGGGTATGATGCTATTTATACTCAATATTTCTTAATTACAAGTATAAAGTTTAGCAATATCATCTCTAGATAGGATACATCCATATGCAGTGTACCAGTTCACCAAGTTTTGCTTCCATAGCTAAGTAAACAAATAGATAAACCATGATAGTAAAAAATTTTGAAGGAAAAATATTCTTCATATGGCAAACTTTAAGTGCAACATCATACTCTAATTGATCAAAATCTCATGGATCAAGGACTTTAGAATATAATAACTTAAATGACAATTGAGCAATAATAACAACAATTTGTTTTGACATTGATGACCTTAAAGTCAGTGAAAAATATCTTGCATCAAAATATACCCATCATGACTTTTCAGATTTGAAAGTTTTCGCTTTTTAAGATTTGCAAATCTTGAATATTCGATGCATAGCCATCAAGAACCTTGATATTCTTTACAAATGTCAAAAAAAGATCTTTCTCTTGAATAGATATTGTATAACATGCAGGAATTTCACCATCGATAAGATCTTTGGGATGAAGCTCCTGTCTTATGCCAATCTCTTTCGAATCTAAACATGCCTTTAAGTTATCTCTACTTTTTCCATCAAGATTTAATAATATTCAATCAAATTATCACAATATTCTTTTATATGCATTATGTCTAGATTATATCTAAGAAGATTGTACTCCCAATAAGGTAAATAAAAAATACTCCTTTCTACTATAACTGCTTAACAATTTTATATGTAGATACCTCTATTGTGTCATCATCATTTTAATTTCGTCTACATAATCATCATCATCGTAAAATTATCAGCATTCTCAAACATCCCTGCATCAAGATTGTGAGTAATGACATCCTCCATCAATGCTTTATTCGTTGAGCTTTCATCATCTTTCTTTCTTCTTTCTTGGAATATTTAGAAATCTTACCATACCTATGATTCATGCCATGCATTTGTATAAAACTTTAGTTTCAAATGATGGTACAATAGGTCATAATTTTGTAGTACCATTAAATATATCTTGTTAAAATCAAAATGGACAATCGGCTTCCAACCATCGATGATGGCCCATATAGCAGAATTTCCCTCTATGTTTTAAGTAATATGAATGGGTAGAATCTCCACAAGAGGGATATGCAATACGTCCCTTTGTGCTCCATCCGAATAAATTGGCATATGTAGAAAAATCATTGATATTTTAAATAGAAGCTGTCTTTAATTTGAATGTCTGACCACTACAAGTATCAAATGCATAGATACCCTTCCATAGCTATTTTAATTTCTAAAGGTTGCAAAAAGATATCAATATCATTTTCTGGACCCTTATCACCTAGAATAACTATTGACAAGATAACTAAAGATGATTTTATACACATCCTTGATGGCAAATTATATGAAACTAGAATGATTGACAAGTGTTATAAGTAGAACTTAATATTTGAAATGGATTGAAGCCATTAGTAGCTAAACCCAACCTAACACTGTGAACATTTGAGGCAAAATTAAGATGCCTATCATCAAATGCTTTCTATACTAAACTATCAGCTGGGTATCTTAATATTCTATCTTTTATATGACCTTCATCATGCCATCTTATTGATGAAGCTATCTTCAATGATGCATAGATTCTTTTCAATCTAGATATTAAAAGAAAGTAACACAAAACTTTAGCTGATTTTTTCTTACTCTGAGTAACTTCCATGTTATTCAATATATCACCTTCATCTTCTTTATGTGATATCCATCGTGAAGATCCATAAATATTGTATGATGCTTGGTTAGTATTTTCATTCCAAAATAATATATTGTCACTTGGATAACTATGAATCTTCCTATATACAAGATTCAATTCTTTTACTAGTTTTTTTGCTTCATAAGAAGATGTTAGTAAAGCAGTACCTTCAAAAATATATCCTTTAATAATTGAAGCAACATGGTCAAACTCTTACTAGTCCATCCGTTCAAATATTTCAAATAAATAGATGCATAAGAAATTTTTTTGAAAGTTCTTACAATCTGCATATAGTTTTTATCATAATCTTTCAACCAATTACGATATTGATATTCTATCTCATCATTAGATGAATGCTGAGGCCTCTCAACAAATGTAGGATCAGTAAATGTAGATCTCTTAGATATCACAGATGCTTCTTGTCCTTCATTGAAATCTTATAAATTTTCAATACCAAATTCCAAAGCATCTTTGAGCAGACCCTTCATATTATTTTCTCTTGCAAAATTTCTTTATAGATATTCCTGGTTCTAATATCAAGTGTATGTTTCATATGTGAGGGTTGATTATGTGGAGATGGCAACATAGATACTCTATAAATCACTACAACAAATAGGTTATTAGTGATGAAAAATTTTATTGCTAATAACTATTTTATCGCTAATAATATTAGCGATGAAATTTTAGTCGCTAATATTTCATCATAAATAATTCTGTCATTGATAATATTTTATGATGAAAAAAAAATTTCATCGTTAATAAAAGATATTTATGATGAATATTTTTTATCATTAAAAAAAATTGATAAAAAATTTAATCTAAAAAAAGATATTTACGATGAAAAATTTTCATCGCTATTATTTGCTAAAGTTTTAGTGATAAAAGTTTCATCGTAAAAAGCTATTTTGTAATAAAATAATTCATTGCTATTAATTTAATAAAAATTATTAAAAAAGTTGAATAATATTAATGATAAAAAAATTCATCATAATAA
>KE505917.1:208996-227326 GCA_000441515.1 Elaeis oleifera | reverse complement strand
AAAAAACAGGTGCATTTCACAGTTGAGCAAGCTTCATGCTTTACAAAACTGCAGGATTATCATAGACGGTTCTGGAAGGGTTACCCAAGTCAGGTGATCTTCATGTTTGTTAGTGTTTGCAGGTAATAAGGCAGGCCTGGAAGGTTCCTCAAAAGTCCATGTTCTCATCAACCTCGTTCTAAGCCAAAACAAAAATGGAAGAATTACAGCCACAAAGAAACAAAACTAAATCCATCATAGAAACCAAGACAGACGAGAAGCAATTGCTTACAAAACTCTCAACAGAAGTAGATTACAAGCAATTGCTTACAAAACTCTCAACAAAAGCCATTTCTCGGGCAGGCTGGACAAATGAGAGAGGACAAGAAGAAGAGACGGCAGCCCTGCCTCATTCATGTAACCATAGATCTACATGTATTCACCGCACAATGATCATCAATTCCTTTACCAATATACCATGCGGTCAATCTAATCTAGTCTCCATCATCTTTCCCATTTAGAATTTCTTGAAACCTCCGACTCTTTGGTGGCCGGCATCCTTGTCGCCACCACCTGATTGGTTCTCTCAAGACCACCTTCATCAACGACCAATAGCGCAACAGCATCAGCATCCAAAGTTCTATATCACAAACGATTGCGGATACTGGCAGCGCACAGCAAGCGCACCCACCCTGCTCAATTTCTTCCTTTAAATGCAAGCATCAACAAATGATCAGTGACGTATTGGGAACTACAGGTAATTAAACCGCTTCCGATCCAAGCTGAAATCAATTGTGTAAATGAATATGGAGGGCATCAGGGCTAGCTTTCGTATTAGTCACGTTAATTAGTGCAAGAAAATCTCATTCGACAGCGCGCGCGCAGGCAGGCAGGCAGCACACGTTCATTAACGTCCTGTCTGTGTTACGAGAGGATTTACAGGCAGCTGGCGTTGGAATAGCCGAACAAATGGCGGGTCCAGCACTCACAAGGTAACCGTAACGTTGGCCAGAGGAGCAAGCATTTTTTATGACTGGTGTATGCACGATATAATGGGACCAGACATGAACGGTGCAGAGGTTGGAATTCGTTGTCAGCTTGCCAAAAGGTGACAATTAAGCGACGAGACGGGAAGCAGGATATATGCGAACTAGTGGACCAGATAGAAGAGCTGGAGGGGGATTCAGCAGCACCGTAGGCATTTGGTTGGTACCGGTGAAACTGGGCAGTTGACATCACCGAAGGCAGCGGTGGCAGAAGGTAATAAAGATTCAGTAGATGCAGCAGATGGAGGTATATATATATTGAGGGGTTAAAGTTAAGCATACTGTGTGGCGTAGTGATGATTGTGGGTGGGGGGGGGGTGGTGGAGACGGACAAAGAACAGTTCCAAGGACTGGATGGTGATAGATGGGACGCTAAATGAAACGTAACGATCGAGGTACGATGCAGAGAACCACAGCGTCCACCGTCACTAGAATTGTCATCTTCGCATTGCCAGGTGGATTGAGCTGAGTTTGTACATGTGGGACATCCGGCTAAGTGAAACTTATTGGCTGTTGATCGTTGACAGGCTGAAAGTGGCTCTCTCCACGCCGCTAAAGTTTCTCTTTACCCCGGTTCTTACAGAAGCTCTCGCCCCATTCCTGGAAGTGTTTGATCTTCAACTAATTAGATTGCCTACGTTAAAGGATGCACCTTCGCTGCTTGAGCTGCTGGGAGCCGGAAACGAGGAAGACTTGGAAACTGTGGATGACGATTGGTAGCGGACCCATGTGGACTGCAAGTACCTGGCCAGCAGACCGTTTGATGCAGCAGTTTGATTTGTTTCTTCAACTTTTGATGACCCAAGAATCAAACAACTCATTACCTTCCAGCTTGGTGATCAAACATTCATTTCTTAACTACCTAGATCTTCTTAATTGCCAAGAAGAGCACAGCATACAGCATGGATTTTCTTGGTCTCCGATGTCTGAGGTCTGAACTTCTCTAGCCTGAAATTCTTCTAAGGTTCCGTGCAAGGGAGCAGTGTCCGTTAGATCAAATGCGAGGCTTATTTGAAGGAACCGGAGCATTTCTCTTAATTCTCTTGATTTTCTTTCTGCTTTGACGTTTCTGATTGAGAACCACTATGTACCAGCTGATGTTCGTTCTTTGGTCCGGTGATTCTTACTCGGTGGTTATATCATTCTTTGGTTACCGCCACTCTTTCCCAAGCAGTAGCATATCTTTCTCTGTATATCTCTAAGCTTAATTTCAATAGAGACCGGATGGTTATTACCTCCCTTATCATCAAATAAATAAATAATCAAGACGTAACTCAGATATTCCAGTTCAGCGGGATAAAGTAGCTAGGCTTCGTTCTCAATATATCTTTCTAGGCACACGAAAGCACCACCGAGTAGTCTCTGCCCTACATGTAGATCCATGGTTATTACCTATCGCAAGCTCTGTTCTATTCCACTGATTACACTTCTATTCCTCAAACTTTCTTCATGGCTCAAAAATGACAAACTCTCTCAGAAGAAAAAAAAAAAAAGAACGTACTCTAAGGCCACCTGATTGTATCAACAATTATCTTGAACATATGAAAAGAGGTAATTCGCTGTGCGGTGCGGATGAGCATTGGGTAGAGTCAAAGCGGTGGACCGTCCACCGTTCTGTACAGCCACCTGATGCTTTATGGTGCATTGGTGAAAGGTTACCTTGCTTCTTCACCAAAGAAAGATAAAAGAAAAGAGAACCATTTGCTTTCCAATAGATCTTGGGCATAAGCCTCAAGACTAGATGTGCAAGGGCATCTGGTGGATCTTGTGCGAAGAGTGGTAAAGTGCTTCTGCAATCTGTTCCTTTTTGGTAGAAAGAAGAGAAAGCTATATTAACAGCATAAGAAGGCTTACAGAGTGTATAAAACAGTAATACAGTAATTCCAACCCAGAGCAACATCAGTAGAATAAAAGCCATGTGCAGGAAACCAAGTATAGAGATAGTTTAAGCTCCTAGAAGAGACCGCAAATTCTAAAATCCAAGATAAAACACACCAACAAGATAAAACAAAATGAGGAAGGTCAAACATGAGACGCATGCTGAATGCCACTGACTTAATCGACCAGCCGAGGCGATATAAAGTAACATTGAAATATCATGGCAGCAGATTGCATCCAGAACAACATTCTAGTAGTTGTCGCTATCAGAAATCAGCCTTTCATCGAGGGATATCACTAAGAGATCTATCCCTTGAAAAATCACTGAGAAATTAGAAAAAAATTTTTAAGAAATGTTAAATTGTGTTCAAAGATCAATTCATTGAGGAATCTTTGAGTGATTTGCAAAGGATTTGTTGTCCTCGATAAATCTCTTGAAAATCTTTCAATAACCTGTAAGGAATCAGTGAGTGATTACTTCATTAATTTTCATCGAGAGATTTATAATGAAAGTTCTATTCCTCAGAGATTTACCGAGGGATGAATCCCTTGGACCTAATGAGATATTTTAAAATAAAAAATATATTAGAGAGGAATTTTTTCTTAGAAATCCTTTAGTGATATTGAAATCTAACACCAATACTATAATAATTGAGAGTATTAGTGACAGTATAATAGTGACGACATGAAAAATTGAGGTATTTAATCCACTATCAGAACATGGATTCATATAAGATATAGAGCAAATAAGGCATTTAGTCCTTTGCTAAAGGAATCCTATCATCCGATTAGGAAGAGAGAAAAGATATAAGAATTGGGAAAAAGCAAATTTTTACATCCTCATTAATTTCATTATTCATTTAAGATTGAGCTACATAGTTATATTCATAAGGATAAGATATGTCCTTAATTACTTAAGCTTGATCGAATTCATCTTCTTAATTTCAATATAGCTCATTTTCTAAAATAGATATGACTAGTAAAAATAAACTCGTAAAAGCTAAAATTTTATAGATGATAGATTTTAACTTCTATAAACTTTACCTTATGTTACTTTATCTGATTCCTTTTAGATTAGGAGATATACTGATGTAGTATTGATGAATAAGAATATAAATTCATGTAAGATGAAATCCTTCAAGATACCAAGGAAGAACCCTAGACTCCAACTGAAGAAAAAAACTTATAATTTTATCGATAAAAATTGAATAACATAAAACAAAGGTATTTATAGTGTCTCAACCCTAATAAGGTTTTATAAATTAAATAAAACAAAAAAATATGAAATTGAACTAAAGATGGACTCCTAAACATAAAGCAGCCCCGAAATCCACTAAAATAGTGAAATTTGGGTCCAAAAATTGGGATAAATAGATAAACATGGTTCATGATCGTAGAGCCCGAAATGAGCTTTCCATTGATATATTATGGGTCACGTAACTCCTTCTGGATCAAATTTATTGTCGTTTGAAGTTTAGGTCCTTATTTTGGCACCCTAGCCCATTTATTTGGGCTTTCGCTGCTTCTTGTGCTCCATCCAGCCTAAGTGCTCTTCAGCTAGATGTTTTGATCATATACTCGATCAAAATGTTATCCAAAAGAAAATTTTTGATTTAATCAACCCATTTCGGACATTAAGCGAAGAGATTTGGATCTGATAGCTAGGCCACCCCTTATAATTAGGGGGACGTAATTGCGTAGATTTCAAAAAAAATTTGATTTTAAAAAAAGATCATCAAAATCAAATATCATATGATCAAGTTATGCCCTTCGAAAATTTAACTTATGACTTGGCTTCCAACATAATTGATCTCGCATGTAGATTTTATCTATTTCTATCTATAGTATTCAAAATGGTCCACATCAAGTTTCGTGATCTTCCTAGACCATATCAAGATAATCTTTAAGTATAACTAGTTAATTTAGCTAGATGATATACATAATAACATAAGAGCTCAAAAAGCTCATCATGACAAACTATAATAAATATATGTTTATCATATGAATTGTTGTAGTATGCAATATAATTTAAAGAAGTTATTGATGTTTATCAACTTACAAACTAGGTGTTTTATGAATAATAGGAAAAATTAGCAAAAGCAAAAAAGTATGGCATTCCATTTGTCTTTTGAATTGATATTGTCCACAGGAGATTTGAATTGGATTGAACATAATATTTAAAGTGATTTAATTTAGGCTTGAGCCCATTCCTAATATAAAATTAGTTATGCTTTTTCTGATCCATCTAATTAATGCCATATCATTGTTATTCCCATTCCTAATATAAAATCGTGCACTAAAGAAAATAAATCATGCCCACCATCCAGTTTAGAAAAAAATTGTGCCCTTTTCCATCTCTCCCAAGCGGAAGCGGTCTACGTATTGCACACACCAAGTGCAATTGGACTGTGCCAAATCCTACAATGGATAAGAGGCCACGTTACCCATTGTATTTAATCAATTCATGATTGCACGCTATCCAATGTGCATATGCTCCAAGATTTGCCCTGGTTCACTTGGACCTAGTGTTTTGACTTTCTCCTAGCTAACGTCTAATCTTCCCTATTCGGCTGCTCTAACCCTCCAACCCGATTAAGCCCTTCCTATTCCTCCCAAGCAGAAATCCTAGCATCTAAGCTTCCTTATTCAACTGCTGCAAACTTCCCATTCAATTGAGACTCTTTAGATGAAGAAATAGAAGAAAATTGATGAAAAATGGTAGAACATAGAGGGAAATCGACAGATAATAGACGACAAATGGAAAAAATCAAAAGGTAAGAGCTTTTTCCATATGCATTAATCATTTTTTTTATTTCATTCTCTTTCTTTTGAGATCTCTAGGAAAAGAGAGCACCTAAGAGAGATGGGAGGGGATTTTTAGGTTCCGTTGAAGTTTTTTCTCTAGCATATGGGATTTTGTGGGAGTTGTGGTGGTGTGAGTTGTTGGTCCCTTTAGGTGTTGATCACACTATAAGAATCCAGACTATTAGCGATAGCTAGTTGCCATCGCTAATAGTCCACTTGCCATCGCTAATAATCTCGTCATCGTTAATTCCATCATAACAGTCAATCTAAAAAAATTTGATTATTAAATATCCTTATTAGCGATAGCTAGTTGTCATCGTTAATAGTCCACTTGCCGTTGCTAATAACCTCGTCGTTGCTAATTCAGTCGTAACAGTCAATTTGAAAAAATTTGATCGCTAAATATCTTTATTAGTGATGAAAATCCTAGCTATCGCTAATAAGGCTATTAACGATAGCTTTAGCGACAGAAAAATTTTATCACTAATTATTTTAATTTTAAATTAAATTTTTAAAAAATTAAAAAAATATTAGCGATAGTATTTTGTGTGGCTAATGCCGTCACAAATAATTATTAGCGATCAATATATCATCGCTAATGCCATCTCTAATTTTTTAATTTTAAATTAATAATTTTTTAAAAAATATTAGTAATGGCATTATCATCACTAATGCCGTCACTAATAAATATTAGAAACGATATTTTCTGTCGCTAATATCACTGCTAATAATTAATTTATTTTTAAAAATTAATAATAATATTTTTAAATTATTTAATTAATTACAATAATTATGGATCTAATACCTATTATAATTAAATCCAAAGATAATATAATAATTAAAATTAAAACTAATTATATTATAATAAAATATAATTATATAATTTTTTTATAAGCAATATCAAAAAAATAATATATCAAAAAAAATAAGATCCAATCTTCATCGTCATCTGCCTCTTCCTCCTCCTGCTTCTCTCCAGCTGCTGGTGGATGAGAGTCGGATGTCCCAGTATCCTGTAACGAAAAAATAAATAATATTAGTAAGTTTCAATACGGAAGCGTATCTTTCGATATGCTTATTTGATTTTTGAATAGATTATTCTTACATATTTTATTCGATGATGCGGAGCTATAGACACCTTCGACCCATCGATTGGATGGTTAGATTGAATTTGTAGCCCCTAAATTCTTTTTTGATCTCAACCTAAATATATGAAGCTTCTAAATATAAAACTTAAACAAGTAAAAGATTTAGTAATATAATTATCTAATGCGATGGCTGGGATGATGAGCCCAGTCGGTCATGCAGTTGCAGGTCCTAGAGAAGCTCTACGATCGTATCACAGATGATATCCAAGAGGCTCTGAGGTCGCTAGCTCAGAAGCATCTGCATAACCTCCTCCATGTGCGCATCGCTTCAGGTCTGGGATATCAAGGTCTGTGAGGATGTCGAAGGGTATCGAGCTGATGGAGGGTCAAAGCTGTGGCCAAATCCTATGACCCAGCCTCTACTTACCCCCATGGTGGTGTTGAGCCATCCCTCAAGGTCAAGGAGGCTGAGAAGATGGGTCATTACCGTACCTCTCAGCAACATACACCGCATAATGTGTCTGTATAGTTCAGAAATTTATTAGTTATAATATAAAAATAAGATCCTGTAATAACTTAATTAGTAAATAAAGTTTAAAGTTCTTATCGCGATTTATCGCAATGTAGAATCTAAATAGTCATCAGTTCTCCTAGACTGGTGTGTGGCTCGCCACAACTACAACTGATCTGATGGATGAACCAGCTACCGTATCTACAATAAATAAATAATCAAATTAAATTAATTGAAGTATGCTATAAGAGTTTTACAGTTCTAGTGAAAATTTAGTATAAATTTTTATCAGTCTGTCGGCCACAACATGTGTGCCGATGGAGCCGCCCGTGTGCCTAATCAGATCCTACTGGATAGTCTGATTCTACTAGATCTTCTGCTGCCTATTGACGTACTCCTCGCTGCTTCACTGATCACAGTGGGCCTCCTATACGTCCATCCGTATTCAATTATCCCTATAAGACATTCAGTCTACTGGTGATTGAAAATTGAAATGCTTGATGGCGGACTACTGTAGGCTGTGTAGTCCATCTCGAAACCTATATATGGCCATCTGCTCGAAGATCGGACGGTCAGCCTCCTCATCCTGAGGAGATAAAATCAATAGTAGTCCTGCAGGTAGAAGCAAACGTATATTAATAAATAAATACAAACCTATCATAAATTATTAATTAAATATCTTTGACTTACCTGGAATATCTTTCAGACTGCATCACATGCCCCCAATGGCCAATTAGAGAACATATCCACCGGCTCCAACATCAATCATTGGATGATCTCAATAACCACACGAGATACGGAGCTCTCTTTAAATATGTTACAAAATTAATTTTGATCAATAAATATTACTCTATAATGGCTAAATTTTAAATAAATTCAGTAAAAATATAATACTTATGAGTAGCTCTGAATATGGATGAGCTCTCTATTCTTTGATCAAATTTGAGGTGCCGCGAGCTGGATGGATCCTCTATCACGTCTCTGTGTCTGAGAGTCGGTTGCTACTATGTGTGACTGTGGAGTCACTAGTGACCCCCTATCGTCCGAACCTGAGAGTATCGAGACATCATAAAAATATTATATTAGATAATAAAGGATAAATAATATAAAAAATAACTAAAGTATTAGAGTTTATCACATGTCATGTGTGCCGCAGAACCATATGAGCTGGCTGCATGAGAGTTCCCTCCTCGACTATGATGGCTCCGATCTCGGAAAGACATGATCTATAATCTCTAAAAATAAAATAACTATGTATCATATTGTATTAACTGTGTACCAGAATAAATAACTATGTATTGTATTTATTTAATTGTATATCATAATATCTTAACTTTGTACTACATTCATAAAAGTAACATGCATAATTTATCAATAAAAAAAAATGAGCAATATTAGTCTAAAATATAAATCAGAAAAAGATATCTGACAGCATCAATGGGATACTTTTGCCCAGATCTTGATGATATATGATTCCAGTTCCCTTTTGAGCATCCTAATTTTTGCAAGAAGTAGTTCTTCTTCAATGAAAGGCAACTTATTACAAGTATTTATCACTCGATGGAGTTTGACTTCTATTTTTGTAGCCTTGCAGACCAACACATTATCATGTGCTACTGGATAAGAATTATTTTTTGCTGATACATTACAGATGCTGACAATAATGTTACATAACATTTGATCTCTCTGATGAAGGATCGACATCAATTGGCAGGTCTAGGGATAGGTCTGCTATGGTGCATCATCTACCGTAGATCAAGGACAATGTTACTAGAGGCATCAAGTTGATCTAGTAAAATAATAGATATTTAGACAAGTAGAGCCCTAGTCCATAACTTTCTAGACTTGTAAGATCCAAAAAAATTACTATTTATGGGGGGTGTTTAAGAGAAGGCAAGTTTCAGTCCATAGTGTACCAGCAAGTTACTACTCCAGGGCTAATGACTTCCCAAAGGGAGAAAAAGAGATGTAGGACTCCAAACATGCAGAAGAAGAGATCAATTCTCATTGCATAAAATCTTCTGTTGCCCTCGAAAATGGCAAGCAAAATCGATTGACACCCATCAAGTATTAGACATCATATGGGAATAAAAAAAGTCCATAGCAATCTGTGGAGCCATTCCCTTGAATATCCATTAATTAAGTTTAAATTATCATCAGAAAAATAAGAAGACAATCATAAAAATATAGCAAGCAAAATCTATCAACACCTATCAACTTTAAGACATCATATGGGTAGAAAAAAAGAGGATAGTCCCTTTAATATCCATTTAGTTTGGATCATTATCAGAGAAAATAAGAAGACAACCATAAGAATATAGCAACCAAAACTCATCGACATCCATCAGTTTTAAACATCACATGGAAAGAAAAAAGTGGCCAGTCCCTTCAATATCCATTTAGTTTGGATCATCGCCAGAAAAATAAGAAGGAACCATAAGAATATAGCCATTAGAAATAAGGCATTGCAAGTTCCTTTGCATCTTTAACCATGAGACAACACTAGCTATCACTAATACCATTGCTAATACTCACAATAGTAGATGCGCTGGCATGGAGACAGAATCGTGGGTAGGGGCTGCAAGATCGAGGCCGTAGGGTCAAGGCGGAGGGCAGAGGCCATGCGGTCAGGCCAGCAGGATGGGGCCACGGGGAGGCCGACGGGGTAGTGGCCATAGAGTTCGGTCGGTGGGTCGGGTTGCCATGGGTGAGGCGGGCCGGGCGGCTAGCTAGGGCCGCGGCATAAGAGGCGCCAGCGGGATCGGGTGGCCGCGGGCAAGGTGGGTCGGGGCAGCTGGCTCGAGGCTACATCATAAGAGGCACCGACGGGATCGGGGCAACTGCGGGTGAGGCAAGGCCGGGCCGTAGCATAGGAGGCACCGGTGGGTTGGGTCGTGGTAGCCGTGAGCAAGATGGGACTGGGTGGCTAGCTCGGGCTGTGGCATAGGAGTCCCGATGGGTCAGGGCAGCCACAGGCAAGGCAGGGCCGCGACGTAGGAGGCACCGATGGGGTCGGGCGACTGCAATCGGGGTGGCTGGCTCATGGCCGCGGCGTAGGAGGCACCAATGGGAACGGGCGGCCGCAGGCGAGGTGGGGTCAGGGTGGCAAGCTCGAGGTCATGGTGTAGGAGGCACTGGTGGGGTCAGGATGTCGAGAAGGAGGACACACGGGGGGCAAAGAATGTCAGGAAGGACACACCAGGGAGGAGGGTTGCCGTCAGTCAGGAGGAGACACTGATAAGGTGGGAAATGTCGAAAAGGAGGAGAATGAGATGGGATTCACAGGAAGGAGGAGAATGAGTGTGAAATTTTTTTCCTCTGATGGACTGGGGTGTTGTTAGCTGGACTATTACCGATAGTAATGGTAACCATTGGTAATACGGTCGGTACAACTCCATTGCAGGAAAGCTAGTGCAGTTCATGCATGATTTTAAAAATTTTCATGTAGCGAAAGCAAACTTGATTAAACTATTAATCTACCATGCACTTGATCTAATCTATAACTACCTAAGCTAGGATCTTATGACGCAAACATGCAAGCATAATCTAAAAATAACATCAGAAATAATTAGATCTAATCTAATTATGATAGAGATCGGATCTCTATACCTGAGCACGAATTGAAGATCACTGCAACTGATATCCGTGGACTTCAGGTTCTCCTAGCCGCACACATGTCTGGCTTCTACGAGTATCCACATAAAGCACGATCAGATCGACCTCCCTGAAGTGCTAGCTCCTTATAGAGATCCTTGAAGGCTGATCTAAGGAGGAAGATAGAGTTGGTGAAAGAAGGAATGGGAGAACTCTTTCTCTCTTATTTTTCTCTTACTCAAACCCTAGTGCCAAGAAGAACCCATGCACAAGAGGAGACACCTCTCCTCTATTTCTCATGCCAAACACCTAGAGGAGGCATCCCATAATTTTGATCTCATCAAAATCCTGAGGTGCCCCATAACCACCCATTTAAGTAGAAATGGTTGTTAAGGTTTGAAGAGTCCAAGAAGGATTGGACTCTCTAGCAAGAATTGCCTGCCCACCCTTCACAAATATTCTCCATGCCCCACCTATTTCCACGGTGAGAAATCACTTTCTCACGCACACTCCTGAATTTTGTTCGATGGAAATCTCATTTCCATCGCACAAAATGATTTCCTATTAAGGTTAGGCATCAAGGTGGATCTAGATGAGATCAAATCTCATCCGATAAGGAAGTTCAAATCAATTAAAACTTATCTTATCTATATCCTAACTTGGGATGTGTGGAAGAGGGGCAAGACTACTTTTAGCATGGAGAAACTCATGCCAAAAATAAGATGGCACAAAAATAAGGGCAGCTTCATATGGGCGTGCGCACAAGGGAGAAGGGAGAGAGAGTCCCAGTCCAATGGGACTCTCATTTATTGCTTTAATTTGATCCCAATCAATTTAGATTTGATTGCGCTCAATAAAAAGAGAAAATCCAATCTTAGAAATTCAGACTCCTCAATAAGATCCTAATCCAATTACGAAATTATTGAACTCAAGTCCTGATCAAATTAAGAACTAATCTTCTTAGCGATTAGGTCATTTAATAACCTAATCAGATCAAATCTAATTAAATCCAATTCAGTTAGACTTGATCCAATCCTCATTACTCAATCAAATTGAGTCAATTAGTAATTTAGTTGCTAATTAATCCTCCTATAATTTACTAATCCTTAGTAAATTATTAATTATAATATTTGCATAAGGTTAATCATCAATCATATTAATGATTATATCCTTCAACAATTCATAATCATCGATTAGCCAGCAGATCAAATTGAAACGACTATTGTGTGTGACCCCATAGGTTTGAACACCAAGTCGGTAGCATAAAATAAATTTTATACTAATTGAAGTGACTATCTAGCAATAATACCCAACATCCGGATAGTATCGAATAGTTGCAAAGCAACATTCAAAAATCTAAGATATGGTTATCACATAATTCATCTCTTTGACTCTAATGCTTAGGATGACCTAGGGTTAAACTGTCAACCCTGAATAAGTCATCCATATTGTGTTTCAATCTTTTTTAAATCCTGTAACTCCTCACAAAGATTACCCTAGTCAAGATTTTGCTCAATTGAAATATAGTGATGCATTAACTTCTATAATCTAGAAGGGTCAATCGTATCTTGATTCACACACCGACTTCGTAAGTACTTGACTGTATCCAATAGCCTTTCACCATTGTATTAGAAATACAAGTAGTCCGACATCAAAATATAGTGAGTTGCTTAAAAGTCACCATGATGATCTCAGATCTGAGGAATACTTATACCCATATCCTTCACGAGGTACTCTTGACAGTAGAGTGCTCCGCAATTTGATCACTATTCAGTGATGATGTACTCCTATATCTCACATGTATGTCATATTAGTGTCTTCACACTCCTTGATTAAGAGGACAACCAATCCATATGGCACACAACGACCTATACTCGCTAAACATTATTGTCCTTGTTAATAACGTATCATTTGATCGAAAATAAGTTTAAAACTATACGATAAATCCTCCTTTATTGACTGTAAATAGTTTTAAAGACTTCATCATAACATAAGAGTTCACCAAGAAAGATATACAATTTATAATAAATTTGCCAAATAATTTTTATTATTTTATAATTTATATACAAATTATAAGTAGCACAATCATCCAGAGGATTGGCTTTAGGATACATTTCTCAACAACTCCCACTTAGACTAAAGCCAATTAGAATGGTATCGAATACCCATCTTCCAGTTGTGTTCATCGAACTCCTTGATTTCAAGGACTTTAGTAAATAGGTTGGCCAAGTTCTCTTTTCCATCGATCTTCTGAAGCTCGATGTCATCTCAATCCATGATTTTCATACAAGGTAATAGTGATGCAGAATATGTTTGGTTCTCTGGTGGGACTATAGTTCATTAGCCTGAGCTATGACTCCAGTGTTGTCACAATGCAGCAGGACTGGACCATCGATGAAGGTGCCACTCCAAGCTCACTAATAAACTTTCACAACCAAACTGCTTTCTTGGCAGCATCAGATGTTGCAATGTACTCTATCTTGCAAACAGAATTGACTACAGTGTACTACTTGAAATTTTTTCAGTATATCACTTCTTCATTTAGGATAAATATAATCCAACATACTTTTACTGTCATCTCAATCCAACTGAAGAATGGAATCACTATATTCTACAAGTTTTAAGTTAAATTCTTCATAAATGAGCCATTGGTCCTTAGTATTTCTCAACCATTTAAGAAAGATTTTTATAACCTTCCAATGATTTTCATTCGGATCAGACTGGTACCTATTCACTATCTTTAGTGAGTAGGCAACATTCGGTCCCGTACAAGTCATTGTGTATATTATAAATTTCACTATCGAAGCATATGAAATTCTACTCATATGCTCTCTCTCTTGAAGAGTTGTCAAAAAATTATTTTTAGAGAGAATAATACCATGGCCTATCGGAAGATAGCCTTTCTTTAAATTCTCCATGCTGAACTATTTTACCACGATTTCTATGTACGTGGATTGGAACAATCCAAGCAACCTCTTAGATCTATCTCTATAGATCTTCATCTGTAGGATGTAGGCTAGTTCTCCCAAATCTTTCATAGTGAACTGAGATGGCAGCCATACTTTTATTTCCTGTAATGCAGGGATGTCATTCTCGATTAAGAGAATATCATCCATATATAATATAAAGATTATAACCACAGAACCATTAGTCCATTTGTAAATACATTATTCTTTTCTGTTCTCAATGAAGCCATATGTTTTGATCATCTTATCAAAATATATATTCCAACTCCGAGAGCATTACCACAGGAGAAAGTATCTCATCATAGTCAATACCATAATGTTGACGATATCCCTTGGCAATCAAACAGAGTTTATAGATCTCAATTTTCCCATCTGCATCTTTTTTTAAAAAAATCTATTTATATCCTACAGATTTTACCCCTTCAGTGGATCAACAAGTGTCCATACATCGTTGATTTTTATGGACTCTATTTCGGACTTCATGGCTTCAAGCCACTTATCAAAATCGGATCTCTGATGACATCCATATAGGTGATCCAATCCTCATTATTTCATCAAATTCAACAAGATCACCATCTCGGATCAAGAAACTGTAGTATCTATTCGGTTGATATGGTACTCTATTAGATCTCCTCAAAGATGTCTTTATAATAGACTCTGAATTTGATTTAATCAAATCCGATTCTGTATTTTTACTTGTCTGTATCGATTTTTCTATCTATCAAACTTCATCAAGCTCAACCTTAATGGCATTAGTTCCTTCTCCAAGAAACTTTTTTTTTAAAAGAATGCCTTATTACTTGCGAACACCTTTTATTCGTTAGTATGGTAGAAGTAATATCCCTTATTTCTTGGGGTACCTTATGAAATAACACTTATCGGATCTGGGTCCAAGCTTATCAGTCTTTAAATACTTGACATAAGTTGGATAACCCCAACTCCTAAGGTAAGAGAGAATCAGCCTACGCCCAGTCCTTATCTCATATAGAGTTTTTACGATTGATTTGCTTGAAATCCTATTCATAATATAATAAGCAGTCTTAAGAGCATAACCCCAAAAGGAGACTAGCAAACTTGCAAACCCTATCATGGATCGAACTATGTCTAACAGTATTTGATTCCTCCTTTCAAACATCCCATTATATTATGACATATGATGAGGGATCTATTGCAAGATAATCTCATTTTCTTTTAGATATATCAAAAATTTATTGAAAAAATATTCACCTTCTTGGTCTAATCGAAGAGTTTTAATACTCTTCTCAGTTTGTTTTTCTACTTCATTGCAAAATAGTTTGAACATTTCAAATTATTCAGACTTATTCTTTATAAGATAGACATATCCATACCTAGATAGGTCGTCAATGAGAGTAATGAAGTAACTATACCCTCCTCTGGCACTTAAGTTCATGGGTCCACATATATCATTTTGTACTAGACTCAAACATCACTGGCTTGTTCATCCTTTTCAATAAAAGGTGACTTAATCATCTTCCTAAGAAGACTGGACTCATAAGTTGACAATGATTCACAATCATTGAATTCAAAGATTTTCTCTTTGGTTAACTTATTTATCCTATTCTTATTTATATGACCGAGCCTATAATATCAAAGGTAGGCATCTATGACAATATCTACTCTAGAATATTTGTTCGATGTGTACATTACACTAACAGATTGTGATAAAACATAAATGCCATTTTAAAATTATCTACGTATTATTGTAGCATCATTTATAATGATATCATAAAAATCATTCTTTATTAACAATGTATATCCATCCTTATCCAAAATGCCAATGGAATAATATTCAACAAGAATGATAGACATTAATGACAATCACTCAAAATGATAATATTTGAGTTAAAAAAAAGCTTGATAATTTCTAAAGCTAGGACTGGAACACGACTTTCATCTCCTACATTCAAGAATCTCTCATCATTTTTAAACTTTTACTAACTTGAAGTCCTTACAATGAATTACAAATATTAATTAAACTTCAATATTCAATACCCAGTTAATAGTATCACAAATAGAAAAATTGTAAGGAGTTGTCATATAACTACTTTGACCATCAACTATTTACTGATTTCTCTTCTTAGATCTATTTGAATCAAGGGAACCAAAATATTGAGGACAATTCCTCTTCTAATGATCCAGCTTCTTATAAAAGAGGCACTCTACCTAACTCTGATCTGCTTTGGGCTTTTTGGCCAGATCAGGCTCAAGAATAGTATTCAACTTCTGATACTAGCTATCGAAGTTGGATCCCATAAGCTTGTCACTATCTAACAATGAGCAAAGTGATAATTATTAGCCGTTACTGAAAAGAAAAGAAAACATAAGACCTATTAGTATAAGAATTATTTAAGCCTAAAGACTTGGACTTTAGTCTAAAAGTTTTTTACTATTTTATACGAATTGGTAGCCTCTATCTCTAATTCAAAAAATTATATTAATCCCTTAGTAGGTACTAGAATCCACACAAACTGCATGCAGGCTCGAGTATAGCTCAACCAACCCATGTGTATCTATAAACAGATTCTTAACCAATTATTTTTCAAATAATTTTAATAATAATTTTGCTCTAGGCTCCTCTTCCACTACAACAAAATAGGTTTTGATGATGATTTTTATTGCCTTTAGTGGCGATTATATTCGCTGCTAATGTATTTAGTGGCAAAAGGTATTCTATCGCCTAAGGCAGCATCGAAAAAGGTTTTATCGATGATTAATGGTAGTGTCGGTAAAGACCTTTTAATTGTCAGAAAAGGTCAGAGCTTTTGATGGTAATTGTTTGCGGCATTTATTTTGTCGTAGTAGGGCACTGGGCAGATGAAGCTTGGAATATCTATTACAGCAATTATAATCGTTGGAAAAAAATTTCAAATTTTAAGCTAGCAATTGTTAATGCCATAATAGGATAAGCCAACCAACGGTTAGAACATATATTATGGCAATTATAATCGTCAGGAAAAGTTTTTTCAAATCTTAAACTAGCAAATATTTATGCCGTTAAAGCCTGTGAGTATTGCCTCTAAATCTAAACTTTTGCAGCTACAACAATTACCATTAAAACCATAATTTCATATTTTACGGTAATTAGTATTGCCATGATAGAGTTGCTCTGAATCATATATTTGTATGCTATATATTTTTTTTTGATAGAAAGAGTAATAAAGCTAGATTAAAACAAAATAAGATATGATCCACCAAAATATAACTCCAATTACTTATAGATATAGTTTTAATTCTTTGTCTCTCAATTATTTGATGTAACTATAATAGGGATCAAGTTTGTATTGATCATTAAACATAGGCACAAACTATTAAATTTGCAACAGCATAATTGATGCTACCACTCAAAAAATTTTAGCATAAGTTTTTCAATTTGTATACAGATCTCTGTTTTTGAACAATATATTATACTGGAACATACTTGTCAAAATAGTACCCTTCCATTAAAAGCATTAGTTCAAAGAACTCACAGTGCAAAAAATATGCACTACAACAGAAAAATTGGGAGCTGGGAGATCTGAAACCTTGCTGAAAATCCAACTCCAATTCACCACAAAATGCTGCTTTTTCTGATATGCTATGTTCCTGTTGAAGAAAAAAGGAAGAAGAATTCAATTTTCTCCATTTGTTATATTAAAATAGACATGTAGGTGAAACTTAACTGATGGCATGCCAAGAGCCTAGTAAGTGGTAACTAGTAAGTGATAGTAGATCTACTTTGATGATGGTAAGGCCACTATAAATTTGCATACTAAACTAATCAGCAAGGGTCCATCTCCAACCACATTCAAGAAAATCAAATAACTCAAATAATTCACTTAAGGTATGTTTAATTATATCGAGAGCCAGATTTTACCATTCAAAACCAAATAACTCAAACTTGAAACTTCCTCAATTGTCCAGCATTCTGACTGTTTTGATACTTTTATCATTTAATAAGTATGACCTAAATGAAATAGCAAAAAAAATAAGTAAGCCACCATAGCAAACTAAGTTCTCAAGATAGCCACCATAAAATACAATGCTTTACCTTGACTTGGAGGTTGAGATACAAAAGGAATTAGAGTGGTGTTACATTGTCCATGAATCTATTATGCATTCTTATGAGCACTAGCAGCATCTGGAACCTACTAAAAAAGTAAAAGAAAATCATTTTATTTAGATTATCATTAATCCAACAAATGATATAAAATTATAAAAAAGAAAATATTATCTATCTATTTGCTGTATCATTTGAACTTGAAGGCAAGTCTTCAGAATGCACGAATCTACTCATATATGATCTCATCAAAGCAAGCTCAGCTTTTAGTTTTCTTGCTTTTGTTTCACGATATTCATCTCCTCAAGATGAAGTTGTTGCATCACTTTCATATCTTCTTGCAACTTATGTATGTAAACTCTTTTCTCTGATGGCATGCTACTTGAAGAACTCCACTACCTTACCC
>KE505917.1:67485-78786 GCA_000441515.1 Elaeis oleifera | reverse complement strand
GCCAGGCTTCGATCGAACTCCTACAATGGATAGATTCCGGACGAACTTCTACAACAGACGGACCCCAACAGCTAGACTCCCTCAACGATCTACCACTTCCGATGTCCCCCATACCTTTCTGACCGCCGACCTTCAACAGCTTCAACCCACCTTCAGCATTGATCGACCTTCGACAGCTCCAACCGAACCTCAACAAGTGTTCTACGAACTCCTCCAGCAGACGGACTCCTACGACATCCTTCGGACTCAACCGGATTCAGCCAAGCGATCGATCTTCAGTCGAACTCCTCATGAAATCGGACCTCCCGGCAAATAGCTTTCAATAAGTTCTACGTCAGGACAACCCCATCTAGACTTCATCAACGGAAAGTCTCCGCCCGAGCTTCTACGGCAAAATGATTTCAGCCTGCGGTGCCAACACCTAAGGCACCCGTTGACAGTGGGCTCGTCAGCAACCTCAAAAATATCCGAGCTCCTCTCAGACAGAGAGCTCCCCCGCTCCACCAGACACCCCACCAAGCTTCGACCGACAGGCCCGGACTCCCTAGCAGGCTACAATAATGGCCACGACTCTGCTCCACTTCCTGTAACGGATCCCATGGGGCTCCATCATGCTCTGGCAAGTCACGACAATGGACACCACTCCACTCTCCACAACAGGCTCCACGTGGCAGACCACGGCGATGGCCACGACTCCATTCCACTACTCCCCGTAACAAACTACTCATGGCCCTGAACGGCTCACCACCAAGCAGTTGCGGACGTCGCTATCAATCTATTACGCCTTCCGCCTATAAAAGGGATCCCCAGATATGTTATTAAAGAAGAGGCTCTAATTTCTATCTCAAAACTCTGCTAAAATTTCTATTCGAGCATTCCATTCTTGTTGAGGCAGAGAACTGATTTGAGCATCGGAGGGTCTTGCTGGAGCAACCCCAACTCCGGTTTAGACTTTCTTTTGCAGGTCTCGACGGTGACCGCGGCACCCTCGACTCCAGCTTCTCCAATGTCGATAGATTTTTACACCAACAGATACTATTACTTCATTACATTTACAGATGATCTATCGAGATATGGGTATGTCTATCTTATGAATCATAAATCTGAATCATTTAAATATTCAAATGATTCTGTAGTGAAATAGAAAATAGACTGAAAAAGTATTAAAACTCTTCGATCAGACCGAGGAGGTGAATACCTCACTAGTGATTTTCTAACATATCTAGAGAAGAATAGGATTCTCTCTCAGTAGACCCCTCCTAGAATATTACAATATAATAGAGTGTCTGAAATGACGAATCGAACAATGTTAGACATGTTTCGATTCATGATGGAGTTTGTAAATCTACCAATCTTTTTTTGGGGATACGCTCTTAAAACTGCCTGCTATATTCTGAATAAAGTTTTGAACAAGTATGACGATAAAACTCTATATGAGATATGAATAGGATGTAGGTCGGTGCTCTCACATCTTCAAATTTTATGATGTTCAGCTTATGTCAAGAGTTTAAAGATAGATAAGCTTGGATCAAAGTTCGATAAATACTTGTTCGTAGGGTCCCCAAAGGAATTAAAGGGTACTACTTCTATCTTACTGAAGAACAAAAGGTATTTGTAAGCAACAAGATAATCTTTGTAGAAAAAAGTTCTTTAGAGAAGGAACTAATGCCAGCAAAATTGAACTTGATGAAGTTCATGAGGTAGAAAACTGACACATATAGAATCAATTTGATTGGAGAATCGAATTCAGAGCCTATAGAACATCATTAAGGAGATCTACTAGAGTACCGCATCAATCAGACAGATACTATGATTTTTTTATCCAGAATGGTGATCCTATAGAACTCGATGAGAATGATGAGGATCCGATCACCTATATGGAAGCCATGCAAAGGTCCGACTCCCAGAAGTGGCTTAAGGCCATAAAATCTGAGATGGAGTCTATGGAGATCAATGGTGTATGGACACTAGTTGATCCATCCAAAGGAATAAAATTCATAGGGTGCAAGTAGATTTCAAAGGAAAAGAGGAGCGGACGAGAAGATAGAGACCTATAAAGTCCATCTAGTTGTCAAAGATTATCATCAACGTTATGGTATTGACTATGATGAGATATTCTCACCTGTGGTAATGCTCAATCTATCCAGATTATGCTTGTAATAGCAACACACTTAGATTATGAGATCTGATAAATGGATGTCAAAATCACTTTCCTAAACAGGAAGCTGGAAGAAGAGGTATATATGATACAACCTAAAGGATTCACATCCACAGATGAATCTAAGGTATGCAAACTAAATAGGTCCATTTATGGACTGAAGCGGACATCTAGGAGTTAGAACATACATTTTGATAAGATGATCAAAACGTATAGCTTCGTTAGAAATGAAGAAGAGCCTTGTATCTACAAATGGGCTAACGATTCTATAGTCATCTTTCTTGTACTGTATGTAGATGACATACTTTTAATAAAAATGACATCTTGACTTTATGGAGTGTGAAGCTATGGCTCTCATCACAGTTTTTTATGAAGTATTTGAGAGAAGCATCCTACATCCTAGGGATGAAGATTTATAGAGATAGATCTAGAAGGTTGCTTGGATTGTCCCAATCTACGTATATTGATACCATATTGAAATGGTTCAATATGGAGAATTTTAAGAAAGATTATCTTTTGATAGGCCATGAGATTGCTCTCTCCAAGAAGGATTATCCGACAACCCCTCAGGAGAGAAAGCTTATGAGTAGGATCTCTTATGCTTCGACAGTGGAGTCTCTCATGTACGTGATGATGTGTATGAGATTGGATATGGTCTATTCACTAAGGATAGTGAGTAGATATCAGTCTGATCCAGATGAAAACTATTAAAAGATTGTGAAGATAATTCTTAAGTAATTAAGAAATGCTACGGATCAATGGCTTATCTATGGGGACACTGACTTGAACTTATGGGATATACTGATTTTAATTTCAGTTAGACCATAATGACAGTAGAAGCGTGTCAGGTTATATATTTACCTTAAATGGAGGAGCAATTTGCTGAAAGAGTTTCAAGTAACATATTGTGGCTGATTCTGTATGTGAAGCAGAATACATTGATGCATCCGATGCTATAAAAGAGGCGGTATGGTTGCAAAAGTTTATCACTAAGCTTGAAGTTATACCCTTTATTGATGGTCCTGTTCTGCTGTATTATGACAGTACTAGAGCTATAGCTCAAACAAAGGATTGGAAGTCACACCAGCATACCAAGCATATTCTGTGCTGCTATCACCTTGTACGTGAGATCATGGATCGAGATGACGTTGAGCTTCAAAAGATTGATGGAAAAGAGAACATAGCCGATCCTTTCACTAAAGCTCTCGAGATCAAAGAGTTCGATGATCATAAGTGGAAGATGGGTATAAGATACTGCTCTAATTGGCTTTAGTTTAAGTGAAAGTTATTGAAAATATATCCTAAAGTCAAACATTTAGACGATTATACTCATTCTATAATATGTATATAAATTATTAAGTAATGAATAAAATTATTTTAGCATCATTCATCATAAAGATATATCTTTCCTGTAGAACTCTTGTATTGTGATGCAGTCCTTAGAACTATGAAGCAATCGATAAAGAAAGATTTATCATATAGTTCTTAAATATATTCGTGACCAAATGATACATTATTAAAGGATGATGATGTTTATCAAGTGAAGGTCGTTGTATGCCATATGGGTTGGTTGTCCGCTTAATCAAGGAGTGTGGAGACACTGGTATGACATACAGATAAGATGTAGGAGTACATCGTCACTAAAAAAGTGACTCACCTGCTAAACACTCTACTGTCAAGAGCAGCTCGTGAAGCATATGGGCATAAGTGTCCTTCAAACCTGGATCACTATAGTGACTTGCAAGTAATTCACTATGCTTTGGTGCTAGACACCTGTATTTCTAATACAGTGATGGAAGGCTACTGGATATAGTCAAGTACATATGAAGTCTGTGTGTAGATCAATATGGAATTAATCCCTTCAAATTATAAGAGCTGATGCATCACTATATTTAATTAGTAAAATCTTGACCAGGATAATCCATGTGATAGATTTGAAAGGTTCAAATACAATGTGGATGATCATTCAGGGTTGACAGTTTAATCCTAAACCATCCTAGAGCATTCAAGATCAAAGGGATGAATTATGCAGTAATCATATGCATAGGTTCTTGAATATTACTTTTTGATAATTCGATCTATCTGGATGTCGAAAATTATTACTAGATGGTAACTTCGATTAGTATAAAAATGATTCCTGTGCTACTGGCTTAGTGTTCGAACTTATGGAATCACGCACAAAGTCAAGTAACATAGGAAAGAATTAACCTAAGTCTATAAGTTCAATTTATAAGTATGTAACTTAATTAAACAAATAGATTAACTTGATTGAGAATTAAGTTATGGATCATACGAGATTAAATAGTTGACTATGTCAAGCTAGCACTAGATATGAGATTCAGATTCAATTTTGAAAATGAACAAGATTTAATCTTTGATTCAATGAGTCTATAAGAGATTGAATTTAAGTGTTAATTAATTTTAGATTATATCTGATTTAATTAGACTTAATTGGGTTCATAAATTCAAGTTAAACATGATCTTAAATCCTAAATAGTTTGAGATTGACAGCCTATTCGAAATTATTTCGAATCAGATTTGAATTGGATTCGAATTGATCTATTTTTGAATTAAATCCTTAGAATCTATTTTTATCGAGACTCTCTCTCCTTCATGGCCGACCAACACCTGATAGGGTGCTGGTTGTTGCCGCCTCACATGGGGTGTGGGCTTGGGTGCATGTGGGTGCCTAATTAGACACCAATCTTTTCTCCCTTAGGACTCCTTTGATAAGATATGAATTAATTCAGAATTTATTTGAATTAAAAATTCTAGTCTTATAGGTCATAAAAAATCATCTATAAATGGGGGAGACCTCTAACTATCATGGCATAACAATTGGATTGTATGCTAAGGAGAGAAAAAGAGATAGAGGAGGTGTGAAGGAAGAGGAGGCGTCACCCTTCCTCTTGGCGTCACCCTCCCCTTGGGCATCCCATCTTCCTTAGTGTGGTGCTTGTTTGGGTGTCCCTCTTGCAAATGTGAGGCATCATACCTGAGCCTCTCTCCCCTCCCTTTGGTGCTTTGTGAAGGTGCTTCAATCCAAGGCTTCATCCTGCTTTCCTGCGAAGTTTGGCATGCACGTGAAGTAGAAGATTTGTGGATTCAGACCTACGCGAGGCTTTGAATTTAGAATCATTGGGATTTGATTTCTATTTTGTTGCATATCAGTTAAAGATCCAATCTTTATGGAGCTTCAGAAAATAATTAGATGCACCCTGGCTATCCATTGTATTTTAATAGAAATAGGCTTTTTTCCCTTCAAATCCATACGAAAGGTTAGTAATAGAAGGGTTTGGTCCAAAATTTCAAAAATTGCAATCGAATATGGAGATCATCAATGAGGAGGGTTATGATGTGTATGAATCTCCAAATCCATATGCTGAGAAATTCTATTCTTTGCTAAAAGCAGTGGATGAGCCATTGTGGGAGGGTTATCGGAAGCACAGAAAACTATCTACAGTATCACAACTCTTAAATTATAAGTTTAAATTTAATATGAGTAAAAATTATTATGATTCTCTTTTGTCAATTGTCAAGGGTTTGTTACCAAAAGATGAGAAACTAGTAAATAATTTCTATAAAACCAAGAAAATGATGGGAAAGCTTGGCCTTGGCCATCAAAAAATTAATGTGTATCCTAATAAGTGTATGTTGTATTATTTGGAAGATGAGGCAAAGATAGAATACAATGCTCATGGTCATGCTCGATGGAAACCTAAGAGAAATGATTGTGGTGAAGGGCAAAGAATGTCCCTTTTAAAATACTACGATATCTTTCACTAATCGATAGCTTCAAAGGCTATTTATGTCATCAAAAATAGCACAACATATGACTTGGCATACTTCAAATATATGTGTAGATGGTTTTATGGCACACCCATGTGATAGTGAGGTGTGGAAGTATTTTGATAGAATCCATTCTGACTTTGCATCTGATCTGAGAAATGTACATTTGGAATTACGTACTTATGGGTTCAATCATGTTGGATATTCATCAACATTTTATTCATATTGGCCTGTTCTAATTATGGTGTACAATTTATCTCCATGGATGTGCCTCAAGTGGTAGTATATTTTTTAAACATGATGATACTAGGCCCAAAGAATCCAGATAGAAATATTGATTCATTCCTAAGGCCTCTAATTGAGGAGTTAAGGCAATTATAAAGAGTGGGGTGAATACTTATGATGTGAGTAGAAGATAAAATTTCAGATGAAAGTAGCATTTCTGTGGATTATTAGTAACTTCCTACATATGGCATGTTGTCCAAATGGAGCATACATGGGAGACTATTATGTCCCTATTGTATGGAGCACACTAAGGCATTCATCCTGAAAAGTCATGGCAAGATATCATTTTTTGATTGCCACTGCTAGTTTTACCCCTTGATCATCAATATAGGAGATAACGGGGTGCTTTTTGTCATGATTGAGTTAAAAGAGGTGTGCCCCTCCTTGGTTATCTAGCAAAAAAATATTAAATAGAGTATGCATACTTTCAGATATCACATTTGGCATGCAGCATGTCAAACAAAGCTATCTAGATTTGATGTTGAATATAATTGGATGACAAGAAGTATATTTTGGGAGTTACTTTATTAGCATACAAATCTAATCAGGTATAACCATGATGTCATGCACATAAAAATATATATATATTTGAGAATGTCTTTAATACAGTAATGGACATCAAGAGCAAAACCAAAGATAACACAAAGGCAAGAAAAGATTTGGAAAGATATTACAATAAACCTCATTTTCACTTGAATTCATATAATGACAGGCTTTGCAAACCTAAAACCTCTTATGCATTGACCATTGAATAGAAAAAGGATATTTGTAATTGATTGAAGGAATTGAAGCTTCCCGATAGCTATATCTCAATCATATCTCGATGTGTGCATGTTGAGGATTGTAAGTTTTATGGATTAAAGAGTCATGATTGTTATATACTTATAGAGAGATTGCTCCCTATTGCTTTCGAAATATGATGTCACCTCCAGTATGAGATGTGATAACCGAGCTATATCATTTCTTTCGAGATATATGCTCCACTGTCATTCAGATTAAGCATATGGAGATCTTAGAGAAAGATATTGTTGAAACCTTATGTAAGTTGGAAAAAATCTTTCCTCCTACTTTCTTCTATTTCATGAAATATTTACCAGTTCACTTGGCTTATGAAGCAAAGGTTGGAGGACCAAATTAATTTAGATGGATGTATTTGTTTGAGATGTACCATTCTCTACTCTCAGTATATAGTTTGTTAAATTCATATCTTATATAAGTGAAATTGATGTGTTCATGTACATGTTGTACTTGAAGAGTATGGTGTGAAATAAGTCTTATGTCGAGCATTCAATATATGAGGCTTATGTCATCGAAGAAATTAGATTTTTTGTTCATATTATTTTGAGCCTGAGATACAAACAAGATTGACTCGAGTCTCATAAAATGATGATGGGGGAGATGTGGGGCCTTCAGGATGTCTTTCTATCTTTTGACATCCTGGACAATCGATGGAAACAACTATATCTTATAGGTTAATGACTGATGAAGAGTATGATGCTACACATATTTATGTGTTGCTTAATTGTGAAGAGCTTGAACCATTTATAGAGTAAGTGTTCCATTTTTGTTATTTATAATGTATATCAGATATTAAATTATTTAGACTAATTATGTACAACTAACATAAGTATAGTTGATATAAGTTGCATGTCAGAGTGTGTTCACCTCATATTACCGATACAGAAGTCGAGAGACTATATGAGCGAGAGTTTGCAAAATGGTTGAAAATTTAGTTAGTCGACAATGTACTCTATGTAATATATTTTCTTTATTGTTGATCATTATGTTAGACAATTATGATAATTATTTCTTGAAATAGATGAAGAGTGAGAGGCATAGAATTGATCGGCATGTCATGGACATAGCATAAGGCCTAAGTCCAAGAGTTACAATTTTCAAAGAATATTTGTCAATGATTTCAAATTTCACACACTCAAATATGGCATCAATAAACATATAATGAATAGTGGCATGTGTGTAAAAAGAAGCTGTTACAATGACTTTGAACGTAATTATTATGGTATATTAACTGAGATTTTGGACTTAATTTATTATGGTGCTGAAAATAAGATTATATTACTTAGATGCGATTGATATGATACTGAGAGAGCATAAGAGTACACTATGATCATGGTCTCATGGATGTGCATCACAAATCATGATTGAATACCAATGGCCCTTTTGTATGGGTACAATAAGTGCAACAAGTATATTACACCATTTATCCGTATAATAGTAGGGAGACATGTGATTGGTGGCTGTATGTAAAACTAAAGCTAAGAAGTCTTTTAATATCTCTTCAGCAGATATAGATGATAATAATGTATCTCCAGATATCAATGTGTATCAAGAGGATGATATCCCAAATCCATCTATAGTTCAGGCTAATGAAGAATTTGATGCATCCAATTTTGTTAGTTGATTTCTCTCATTATGAAATGCTTGATGATGACCAGATATATAAGTTGCAACAAAGAGTAGAGGAAACAATGGTGGAAGAGGAAGAGGAAGAAGAAGAGGATGAAGAGGATGCGGAGGATGAGGAAGAAGAAAACTTTGAAGACGATGATGAGTCTGAGAAGGAAGAAAATGAGTTTGAGTTGTCAGATAGCAATTATGATTTATTTGTATAATATTGCTGTTCACATAAATTCAGTTACCATATAATATATTATTATATTGGATTATTTATGATTATATATATTTTAGATAATTTTGATTACAATTTATCAAATATTAGTTTTGACTATTTGATCTGTGCCTATATTGTGGGTTTATATTATATTATAACAAATAATATATGTGACCTTAAGTTAAATTCATGATATGTAATATATGTATCTAATCTTTATATATGACTAGTGATAATGACACGTGATGGAGCATCCAAACTTGGTTGAAGGAGTGGTAGAGGAAGAGATGCATTCCGACAACAACTTCAAGATGAACAAAATGGGGATAGTAGGAGACACCCACATCGATCTATCCATAGGCTATTTGACACACCTTTGCCCGCTGAGAGGCATGGCTCATTGCCTGTGGAGGATCCCTCTATCAATCATTCAACTCATGTACCTGACAGTGTGGGTTCGGTTGATCCTATGCATATAAGAGGCCTGAACCAGCCAGCCCTTGAGCCAACCATTGAAGTAGATAAAGTTTCCATCATAATAGAAATGAATAAGTTTGTAATTGTATGTTCTTATTTGATATTTATTTTGTTGTTATTTTGTATGATTAATTTGGTTGATGGTTTATCTACAGATTCATCGAGCCTGAGGTGTCACATCAGATGAGTGTTTGGCTGAAGCAGTGCTTTAAAGAAGCTTGACCTTTATGAGGAACAGTGGAGAAAACAACCAAAGATGAGTTGTTGCGCAAATTTAAGATGATGTATTAGGCTTTTACTTAGTTTGTAACATGAGTAAGTTATTATAACAATATAGCATAAGTCTTCGATATATTTTATAGGTAAGGTATAGATGGTCTCCAGCAAAAGATTATAATATTAGAAAATGCTAGATGAGTACCAATAGATATCCACTTACGGCATGATGAGTGAGGCACTGAAGAAATGTTATGATAGATTAAAGGAAATGAATCCATGAGCCACACTTGTAGACACGATCGGCAAAGTTCATCCAAGTTGGATGAAGCAAGAGATATGGGATGATTGTGTAAGAGGCATTAGCTTAAGGATAAGTGGCGGCAAAAGTCTAAAACTGCTAGAAAAAATTGAATGAAGCAATAGGAAGGATCGATCACCAAGCATTCAAAGGGTTTTATTCTTTATGATGTATAAGAGGAGGATGATAATTTATTAAGTATTTCTCTATTATTATTGATATTTATATTTAGTCATATATTTATGATATAATAACTTATTGCAGACATAAAAGAATGGTATAGAACCTACTATTGTAATACTTTTGATCGCACCCACAAAAATAAAGGGATAGAGAGTTCGTGGATGTAAAATCTAAGAAAGTTAGAATAGGTTCTTCATTTTTTATCTAAGTATATCTATGAGTATTGAATGATTGGGCATTAAATTGAATGGTTGGTTCGCATTATTAGCAGGTTGTGTGTTTGCTATTTTGAAAAGTCATAGTTTTAAGGTAAACTCTACCTAATTTTTGAGAAATACCTAATAGATTTTAATTATTCAGATTTATAGAATTGGGGTGTTATATTAATAAACAAATTATTATTATTCTGTTTGTCTTATTTTCTATATATCATCCATGAATAAAGATGTTTGCTTATTTAATTTTTTTAAATGTGTGAACCTTTTTAACATATGGTTGCAGGCGGCATATAAGGCTTCTCTTACAGAAAAGTATGGCTCCGAGATTAATTCACAATCTTCATTTGATGCTACTAGTGGGTGGAAGCTACATGAGGTGTTTCTAAGAATAAGATGTTTAGATTTGGACCACATACACATTCATCCAACATACTCGCAAGGACTTTTACATCATACTCTACTTCTCAACTAAATGCCCATCAGGGAGTGCATCCACCATTTATTCTGCTGCCTAAGGAGCTATAGAGATGATGTAGGAACATATTGTAGCGGCTTTGATGAACCCTCAATATAGAGTGACGTTGTGCTCTCTTATTTCTAGCCTTGGTTTTACATTATCTGAGCAGCTGTTATCTCCTCCACAAGAAGAAACTGGTTAGATATCCCTCTAGCTGATCTTCCATGTGATTGATGTTTGATTACAAACTTATTAGGTGCAGTCTTATGTTTGGTGCTAGATACTAATTAGAGTTAAATTGTTTAATATTTTAATATGTGGTGTTTGCTTATGGATTGAAACCTGAATGGATTGTAAACTTATATTTTGTAGAAGCTTTAGTAGAATGTGTTTGCTCAAATATGTTTTGTATTATTTTGTATTATAAAATATTGGATTATGATTGATATGTTGAGAATTAGGATATGTTACTACAAAAATCCACCGGCGTCGGAGATGCTGGAGTCGAGGATGTCGCGATCGCCGTCGGGACCTGCAAAAGAAGTCTAAATCGGAGGTGGGGTTGCTCTGGCAAGACCCTCCGAT
>KE505917.1:0-11034 GCA_000441515.1 Elaeis oleifera | reverse complement strand
AATGGAGGAGAACCTGAGAGTTTTGAAGAGGCTGTAGATAGTGAGCAGAAAGAGGAGTGGATTGAGGCCATGCAAGATGAAATGAATTCCTTGCATGAGAATAATACATATGGGCTAGTGAAATTGCCTAAAGACAAGAAGGCTCTAAAAAATAAGTAGGTTTAAAGAGTTAAATACGAAGAACATAACTCTCATCCACGATACAAAGCCAGATTGATGGTTAAAGGATTCAGTCAGAGAAAAGGAATTGATTTTGAAGAAATATTTTCTCCTGTTGTGAAAATGTCATCTATTCAGGTTGTTCTTGGCTTAGCTGCTAGTCTTGATTTGGAGATTGAGCAGATAGATGTAAAAACTGCTTTTCTCCATGGTAATTTGGAGGAGGAGATCTACATGGAACAGCCTGAGGGTTTTAGAGTAAAAGGAAAGAAGATTTTGTATGCAAGTTGAACAAAATCTTTATGGTTTGAAGCAAGCACCCAGACAATGGTACAAAAAATTTGAGTCAGTTATGGGAGAGCAAGGCTACACAAAAACTACCACTGATCATTGTGTTTTTGTGCAAAAATTCTCTGATGCTGATTTTATTATTCTTTTACTCTATGTTGATGACATGTTAATTGTTAGTAGGAATGCTTCTAGAATTGATGGCATGAAGAAACAATTGTGCAAGTTCTTTGCCATGAAAGACTTAGGGCCTGCTAAGCAAATTCTTGGCATGAGGATCACTAGGGAAGAACTACAAAGAAACTGTATTTATCACAAGAAAATACATTGAAAAGGTTCTTCAAAGATTCAAAATGGATAAAGCCAAAGTGGTTAGCTCTCCTTTCTCTATTGCTACTAGATTGAGTAGTAACAAAGTCCTTCTACTGATGAAGAAAAGAAGACATGCAAAGTGTGCCTTATAGTTCAGCAGTAGGTAGTTTGATGTATGCAATGGTATGTACGAGGCCCGATATTGCTCATGCAGTTGGCATGGTAAGCCGTTTTCTTTCAAATCTAGGGAGAGACCATTGGAATGCGGTGAAGTGGATTATGAGATATTTGCGGGGTACTTCTAGTCTGAGTCTTGTTTTGGAAGTGAGAAACCTGTGTTAGTTGGTTACACAGATGCAGACATGGCTGGGGATGTTGATTCTCGCAAGTCTACCTCAGGTTACTTGATCACTTTTTCAAGGGGAGCTGTGGCTTGGCAATCAAGATTGCAAAAATATGTTGCACTTTCTACCACAGAGGCAGAGTTTATTGCAACTACTGAAGCTTGCAAGGAGTTGCTATGGATGAAGAAATTTCTTCAGGAACTAGGCTTCAAGCAAGATCGATATGTCCTATTCTGTAATAGTCAAAGTGCTATTCACCTTGCTAAGAACTCTACTTTTCACTCGAGATCGAAACATATTGATGTGAGGTACCATTGGATTAGAGATGTATTGAATACTAAGTTGTTACTACTTGAGAGAGTATCCACTGATTATAATGGTTCGGATATGTTGACAAAGGCATTACCATCAGAGAAGATCAAAGCTTGTCGTCATATTGCTGGGATGACGACCCTCTCCACATAGTCGAGAGGGGGAGATTTGTGGGGTTGGGTCTCTCCTATGTGGAGAATGGCCCAAATCCTATATGGGTCAAAACCCATATTGATGACTTATTTTTATTTTGCTCCAAAAAAATCCTAGTGTTAAAAAGGTAACTTTGGAGAGCACCCACATAGAAAAAGATGTTTTGAAGATCAAAAACATAAGACGGCACAAAGAGAGATCGTTCCTTTTTCAGATTTATTTTGTGCAGCCTTCGCAAAAGTAGTCGTCGGGAATTCGTTCACCGTTGGATCAAACTGAAATTTGGTCTGCACATTCTCGACACCTGATTCTTCAATCTGGACGGTGGAGATCGGAATTGAAGTCTTTTTTCTTTGGTTTCTGCTTATCATTTTTTTCAGAATTCTTCTATTTTCTGATAATATTTTCTCAACTTCACTTGTTGCATCATTAGATGTTTGTGGCTGCCAAGAATATTGATTCTTGATGATTTATTGTGTTGAGAAGTTGATGTATGCCTCTGATTGTTGATAACTAGAGAGGAAACTTGTGTATTCCTATTATTTGATTATAATAAAATTATAAATATCGAATCGTAATTTTATTTTCATATTAAAAAATTTTCATATAAATTTAATATTTTTATATTTAATTTATTCACGAAATCTATCACATATTTTGCTTGATTTGTCTGTTCGTTAAATTTCCATCGGCCCCTTGTCCTTCAGGGACTTCGCTTTCTTGTCGCATCTTGGGCGCACATTAACTTCCTCCGCCACCGGGATGGCTTCTTCTCGGCTTCCTCCCGCTCCTCCGGCGAAGCCCCTGGACCTGGAGGTGACGGTGGTCTCTGCGAAGCACCTTAAGAACGTGAACTGGCAGCACGGCGGCCTCAAAGCCTATGCTGTCGCCTACCTTGACCCCGACCGCCGCGTCGCCACCAAGCCCGACGACACCGGCAACACCCGTCCCGTCTGGAACGAGCGACTCTTTCTCCCCTTCCCCCACCCTCCTCGATCCTGCGCTCCTGCTCACCCTCGACGTCTTCCACTCGAAACCATCCGAGACCCCCAAGCCCCTCGTCGGCACCGCCCGTTGTCCCCTCAAGGACCTCCTCGGCCCGACGCCTTTGAAGCCGCGTCCTCCTCCGGCGTAGCCGTCGACGGATGCCCCTCCCCCATCAAAACCCTAGAGCTCTCCCGCCCTCCGGCCGCCCCAGGGTAAGATCCGGATCAAGGTCGCAATCCGGGAGCGCCCCTGCCCGCCACTGGAGCCCGCCTACCAATTCGCCCTCCCTCCAGCTATTACTATTCCACGGCTCCTCCCCTTTCGGCCAGAGAGTACCGCGCCTATCCCCTCCGCCTTCGCTCGTCCCTCCTTACAGCCACCCCATGCCGTCCCAGCCGTCGCCATACCCTTACGGCAACTACTCCGATCCCTACTCTGGGTACTATTCCTCCAACGCCGGGTATTACTCCGCACCTCCCGCCCGGCCCCGGCCCCGGCCCGGCCCCTGCCCCGGCCCGGCCGGCTGTACTATGGTCGGGTATCGGCGTACGGTGGCCCATCGGCGCCTGTGGACTACTCATCCGGCCTTCTTCTTATGAGCAGAACGTGAAGGGGGCAGACTGGGAATGGGGGCCGGCCTGGCAGTTGGGGCGGTGGCCGGGGCACTGGGAGGGCTGGCTTTGGAAGAAGGGCTCAAGTATGAGGAGGAGAAGGTTGCGGAGAGGGTGGAGAGCGATCTTGCTGCGAGGGATGATTACAGCGACTATCGGGCAGACTACTGAATAGTACGTGCTTCCTTCCCCTCTTCTTACCCTTTAATGATGATTATTAGTTTGGTCATGGAGGATTTAAGGATGAATAAATATACGCCAATTTGGTTGTATGGGCTCGATTTATCTATCTCATATATGCTTTGCTGAATTTGTGATCTTGTTCGTGATCGTCAGAGGAAGATTTATGCACTTATATTGATGTAACTTTCATGTTCTTCATGACAAGGGTGAGCCAAGATCATGTTTCTTTCAAGATCTATCCAAAGTTGTTACTGCTTCTTTCTATCATCTTGTTAATAAACTGGTTATCACTTCTTGTTTACTTTGTGTTTGGTTGATTGCAAAGAGTTGAAGTAGATGAATCAATCAAGTTTTGATGTTCTTTGCTTACACATAATAGATTTGAAAAGACTAGTTTAACTCATTCAGGATCCATTTTGACATTTGCAATGAATTTGATATTTCCATTCTGATTTACATTATCAGTTGGAAACTGTCAAATAAGAATCATGATTTTTTTTTTTTAAAGTCCATATTTCTTGGGAAGAACTATAATTTTGCATTTTCTCGAGTTAAAAGCCACAGAGCTAATAGCCTGTGGCAACTTAACCCATTTCCATGCTTAATTTGATTTATTCCTGAGCATGAGATTACCCTTTTTACTATTCCTGTAAATTTTGAATAGGGTTCCATTTATGTTCTAGCCTATGGAGCTGGTTGAAATATTGCATGGAACTAACTGGTAATTGTGAGAATTTAGGGCCATAATTGGTTACTGTTGGAACCATGACATGCCAAAGCTAAAATTTGTCTTCTGGAAAATTTGAATGTGTCTATGAGTGCATTTAAGTTGAAACATTGAACAAGTTATATCATGTTCAATTATCGAGTCTTCATAAAGCTGAAAAGAACTGATGGGTTGGGATAAAGTGCATGATAGGCACCAGAAAGATAGCCTATTGAGAATTAAAAAATTTGTGCATAAATGGTATTAAAATTACTCAAAAGATGTATTCTAGAGTAGTAACCCATATTGAAAGTAGTTTTTGTGAGACAAGTGAATTTCCACCTTAAGGAGTTCACACCAAGGCCAACACCAAGCCAATATCTGCACTAGTCATAGATGAATTGATGAATTAACTTTTATTATGAGGATTTATTGTACAAAAAAATGGGGTATAGATGTAGATATCCAATACAATAAAAATTAGTAGATGAATAAATAGTTGCTTCTAGGGTGTCATTTGACTAATATATTACTTGGTGACTTAGGCTTGTGATGTTCTATGGTTCAGAAAGTTGCATAATAAAGAGGACAAGCCAAGGGTTTCAAGTTTTGGTAAAATTGATCCATTTGGTCATGTTCAAACCAACACTGGTTTCATTCTTGGGTTTCAGACAATTTTGGTCAGTTTCAATTAAAATCAATTGATTTCATTCTTTTGGTCAGTTTCAATTAAAATCAGTTAGTTTCAATCTAACTTGACTGGTTTCAGTCAATTTCAGCCAAAATTGATCAAAACTGATTATGAATGATATATTTATCAACCATTTGTCTTTTCGATGTCATTTTAAGATCGTTTCTTCAGTTTTTCAAGTATATTTGGGTACTTGGTGTCAATTCTAGGCCATTTTCTTCAATTTTTTAGTTAAACTTAAAAGTGTTTCTGACTTGGTTAATAACATTCCTTGTAATAAAATTCCGCATCTATTTTTTTAGAGATTTCCAAGGCTTATTGCGTATCTTATAACGAATAGATATATACCCTCCTACTCCTTGAATAAAAAATGTCTGAATTTTTTCAACATGTATCTTTTCTATGATCCCCTCATTATTTCTTTATATTTGCATTTTTTTTGGGATTTTTCATATTTGAAGCAACCTTTTATATTGTACAATTTAGGTCAGCACCAAGAAAACTGAACCAAAATGGTTGAAATAGTAAAAACGTCTGACTGAATCTGAGTCTTCAAATGATGGCTGCTAGGAGTTTGGCTGTCTTGAAGCTTTTGGTACTTGTCCTGAGATTGTTTGCACATGTAGGCAAGCTGTTTAGGAGTTTGCATAATTAATTTAAGGTGATATTATTCTTCAATGAAACAGTCCAAATAATGGTTAGCATTCTTCGTAGGTCAAAAATGCACAGATGCTGGGTGAATTAAATTAAAATTAGTATAGGTGGTAAATTTGCTCAGTTGTGACCAGAAAAGGGATCATAAACAAGCTTATTTGTTTTGCCAAAGAAGTTTAAAGATTTAATTTAACTTGGAGTAGATGAAATTGTGCTTTGACTATTGCCATGTGAAACTTATATGGATCTTCTCAAGAATTATGAGAAGTTGGTAAGGATATTTCTTTAATATTTTTGTTTGAAGAATGGTGCTTTTTATTATCTTTTTTCTTTTTCTTGTTTTTAAAGAATAAAAATGTGTCTTGCACTCAAGCCTTTGCGTGCACTTCAAGTAGGGACTGTAGCAGGGGAAGGTACTTGTAAATCGTATTGTAGTTTTTCTGCTGGGTTGATCTTTTGTTGGGGAACTGGCTTCTCAATTCAATTGCTTCACTGGCTTTTTGTAGTTATTGTCCTTGTTGATGGTGGTAGATCCCCACACCTCAACATCTGTCTCTTTATATCCCTATGACATATAATTCTCCTTTAAATTTGATTTCTTTATTTACTGCCCTACATTTTTCAGTTAGTTCTTGAAACTTACCTGCCTTAAGGTTTCTGGGTTCTTATGACAGCAAACTATAAATAAGTCGGCCTTTATTATCAGCCTTCAACAGGTCAATCCATGTTCTTACTGAAGTTTATGGACAATTGCTGCTGACTCATAAGCACACCTACTAGATGAAGCCTCAAAAATAGATTTTGTATATAGGGTTTTAATATGTTCACTTGTAAAACAAGGATGGTTGATAAGCCTTTGCTAGATACAATTAAAAAATTATTTAAATTGGATCCGATGAGATAATTCCTTAATTTTCTTTCTTGACCAACAAATCGTGCCTCTTATCTTGTTGGAGAGAGGAAAATGCATGTGGAACTCAAATTATTTAGAATCTCAGCACAGATTGAAGAAATGAAGTGCACTTATAAATCTGAGTATATTTCCATAGCAAAGGTGAAGCAGCTCAAATTTTTGGCAGATTATCATGTCTGACATTCTTTGCAGTCTAGGAAGTATACCTACTAAATTAAAAGTTGTAGTAAGAGACCAACTAGTTGTCAGTAGTACATGCTCACCTATGACAAAGTGAATCATCAACAAAACCTATGGTTCTTGAATGGTAAATTAAAATTTGATCCTACCTGGAACTAAGAGAACAATGGACCAATAGTTTATTATACTTTTCCATTAATGCTCCTTTAAAGATTCACAAATTTTTGATAAACTGATAGTGTTGTTGACTCTTTTTATGAAGAAGAATCCTGCTTGATTTTTATTGACTAGAGGGATACAATTCATGCTGGATTGGACTGAAGAAGGGAAATGCAGATGCCAATCAAGAAGTCCATTCTGCACAAATCATGGGATGATCATACCAAGTTTTGCAGAAGGATATGCGCTCAAACTATTCTGAGTCTTGCTGCTACTAAAGCCCCTTTTCCTGCTGATGCTATGAGTCCTAGCTAATGAATCATCAGTTGAAGCTGCTAACCTAGTCTTAAGAAATAGCTTAATAGGAGCAAGTTGAGATCAAAATGGTGTCTTATGTTTATAAGAATCAGGTTTTAATGTAACAGCTCATTACACAACTGGAGAGCTTCTTAAATTATCTGCCACTAGTTGATGACTGCCATCTGAAGGTGATTGCATTTATCTTTGGCCAATTTATTTGGCTTAGGGCGATTCTTAAGCAGTTAGTCAATTTCATCGCAGAAAGTGATAAATTTCGAGCATGACTAGATCTTGTGCTTTTGAAGACATGGCATTATCTGTAGCAGCAGCTTGACTATGCTATTCATGTTTATATAGAAGAATTCCCAAGCAGATTTCTTATAGACCAAGTCTACTTTTGAATTTATTTCATGTTTAAAGGTCATAATAAAACTGGTTTTCTCATTGCCTGGTAAGTTGCAACTTTGAGCATGTTCGATATGCGGAGGCTAGGGGACTTGTCGTCATAACATCCATTTGGACACCCATATGCTGGAAGGTAAGTTATATCTCACCCAATGTGGTCTTGTCATTTGGACATCCCCCTAGAAAGCTCAAAGGTGAATATTTTTTGGATGAATCACTTTATCTTGGTGATAAGGAGAGAGTTGTCTAGTTTGCTCTCATTAACTCAACCCTATGGAGGTGACTTTTGATACATCATCGTTAATGGCAGATCCTTCTGTAATAGCTGCCCATTCTGCGGTCACATTGCTTTATTTATGGATATGAACAACCTTGCAAGCAAGCTAGGTTACTTGAACGACATTGAATTTCCTTACAAGAGCTCTAGAGTTTAGGTCCGCCACGGGAAGGAAGTACTGTTTCATGCATGAGTTTCAAGTGTTGCATGTTTTGTCTTCACTTGTCATGCACCAAAGTCTTTCCATTTGACTTTCTATTTACTATATGCAATTTTGGAATGCCAAGGCATTCAACAGTAGTTGAAGCCTCCAGGTATCTATATCCTCAAGTGGACGGTTGTAATGAATGGACTTCTTGAGCAGTGCTTGGAAACATTGGGATTGATAACCATGCTTGTTTAGGAGTTTGCCAAGTTTCATATATCCTCTTTTGGAGATTTACATTCTCCAACTATTTGAGTTATGGTGTTGATTTCAACACTTCAGAGTTTCGACATTGTTGTGATAAGATCCAATGATGATTTGATATATATTTCTTATTGTCAAAGCTTTGCTAATGATCGTATGGATTGCAGGAGTATACTTATAGGCTGTGCGGTAGATGAAGTAGTTTATATAGAGCAGAGTGAGTCCTGGACTTGAATGTAAGAAAGCATGGTGCTGTAGAGTTCCATTCAATCAAAAGTCTTACAGAAGTTCAATTTCATTAAATGTGAATTAGTCCTTGTACATCAGAAAATGCAGTAACCCAAATGTCTGGTGCTACCTTGTGAGTAATGTTTGACCTTGGTTGCGATGCATGTTCCATATCTGTATCCATTAGAGATTGGTTTATCACATGAAAATTTGTCAGCTGAAGTAATACCGCCACATATGCATGAAATATGAAGGTGAAGAGGATATTATTATATGGGAAGATTTAAATGTCTATGAAGCAATACTTACTACCTTGTCTACATGAAACATGTGGATAGTGCACTTGTAGGTTCAATTTGAAGGAGAGATGGGAATCAATCAAGTGGGCATACTGCATGCAAAGAAGATGCCATTTTGATGCAGAACAATACTATGAAAGATGTGTGATTGCATAAATACTCACCTTGTGGGCTACCCACAACTAAACTAATGATGACAATGGATCTTTAAGAGAGAGAAGTTAATTCCAGACTATCATTTAGCGAACCTCTGGATGATGCATGCTTCTTCTGGGCCCTACTTCAATGGATGATGTGTTATCCCTATAATAATAAACATAATGGATTAAGCTCGGTTGATGAGGCTCTGTTGAATATATATTGTTCATTTCACAGATATCTTTTTGATTGTTGACTTTGAGTTGCAAAGATGGACGGGTCCACAACCAAGAGACCGAGACCATTGAAGCATGCAAAATCTACATGGATCCCTTGACAATATGCTGTTTCTAGTGTTGCCAGAAGGCGGTTGTCATGTGCTGAAAATAAATTGTTAATTGATATCAACATTTAATGTCTGTGTGTTGAGACGATAAGCATATCGCATAAAGCAAATAAGGTAGGTAGATTGAAGTGGCGTTTTAGAGATTTTGATGTTGGGATAATTTGGAGGTTATAGTTTGAAAGGAAGTAGAATACCTAGCATAAATATTATATTAGGATGAATAATTGTATGAGATTATTTTCTCATGTGCTATGTACATCAGTGGAAAAAAAGTACGGGCGCTGGCCGAAAGAAGATGGGTGGTAAGACCTGGATGAATTAGATAATAGGAAATAAACTTCCAATTGATGCTGTATTCTGATGTAAGAACATGCCATAAAACTGAGCTATGAACCTGTCTCAAAATTATAGAATGAGTTTGTTCTGTTAACTGTTAAAGTAACATGATTTTGCAAAATTCCGAATTCCAGCTGCAATTTGAATATAACAATTCATAGTCAGATTTGATTGGCACAACCTTCAACAAATGTAGATCTTATAACTAAGTTTGGATTTACATCCGAGCATGACACGAGACTGTGTCAGGACTAGCCAAAAACTGAAGTCATATAGTACTTATGGGACATTACCTTCTGATCAATGAATTTTAAGATGATAAGATTTTATTATTTGAAAAAGAGAATTTTTGTGTTGTATTGTGCCAATTCGTTTTCACACATTCCTAGTGATGTGCTGAGTTTTGGAGCATCCAGGAAAATACACTGGGGGTGGCAGTATGTTGGGGTGCGGTGATGAGTTTTCATTGCTTAGTTTTGGAAAACTCAGCAGTATGTTCTAAGTTCTGGAAAATCTGGTTAGCGTTTCAAATAGGTCGGCTAGGAATGGGTATGCTATGCTAATCAGGCCAGATTCATTTTAGGGTTTGATTTCAGACTCAAACCTAGCCTATGGTAGTGTTGTTAAAAGTGCTGCTTAGGTGCTTGAAGAACCTGGACCGCTAAGCAAGTGACAAATTAGTATCACGAGCTTGCAGCTGAAACCTCAAAAAGCTTAAGCTACTGACAGAAGGACAAGCCCAGACGAACAACCCATGTCGGGAGGAGAACCGGCCCAAATGCTTAAGCTTAAGCTGTTGAGGAAGCGACTGGCTCAGACTAGGGATGTGCACACTATGGGCTGGATAGGTTTAGGAATATTTTCGAAACCAAACTGACTTAAATCGATTTCTTAAAATTGAAACTGAAACCGGACCGATTGTCTGAAAACCGGTTAAAATCATTGAAAATTTGATCTGATTTATTAAGTTGCTGGGTCAAATAGGTTTGTGCTAGATGAACTAGGTTAATGGGCTTTGCTAGATGGGCGTCTGTCGAAGTATTAAGAAGAAATCAAAATCCAGTGAGCAGAAAGAAATGAATGTGAGAGAGAACTAGCCGGAGAAAGAAGAAGAACCTCGTCATCACCTCAATTATATGCATGCAAAGATATCAAATCTCACACAAAATCAAATCATCAACTAAATGGATAAATGCTTATCCATTTTATTACTCTAAACACACACACACAGCAAGGTTAGCATTAGATTGATTTGATTTAGATTTAGATCCGGTCAAGTCAAAACACTATAATAGGAGTCTTACATCAACGATCCAAGCTGTTGAATATAATTTATTATCTTAAATTATTTACACATAAAAAATCATATGATTTAGAGATTTTAGCTTATGCATCAAGTAGTCAAAAATAGACAGCTTAAATTGAATTAGATTTATTTTCGATTGCTTGATACATAGAATAGGGGTCTTCAAATCATATAATTTTTGGTGCACAAGAAGTTTTAAGATAGTAGATCACATCTAATGATTTGAATCATCGATATAAGACACCTATTGTCCAGTTTTGATTTGATCAAATCTGAGCCCAAATTCGATCGATCTTATCTAAATCTGTCCATCTATAATAATAATAAAATATATATAT
>KE505916.1:216278-228163 GCA_000441515.1 Elaeis oleifera | reverse complement strand
AACAGGCCCACGCGGCAAGCCACGACGATGTCCACGTCCCTACTCCACTACCCTCCATAATAAACTCCTGAACGGCCCACTACCAGGCGGTTACAAACGTCACCATCAAGTCGGTTACGCCCTCTGCCTATAAATAGGCACCCAGATACGTTATTTCTAAGCTCTAGTCTCCATCTAAAAATTCTGCTAAAATCTCCGTTCGAGCTCTCCATTCTTGTTGAGGCAGAGAACTGACTTGAGCGTTGGAGGGTCTTGCCGGAGCAACCCCACCTCCGATTTAGACTTCTTTTGCAGGTCCCGGCGGCGTCCGCGGCACCCTCGACTCCAGCATCTCCGACGCCGGCGAATTTTTGCAGCAATACTTATGATATATTTTACCTTATGGAACTCAAGACTTGATGCTATATCAAGTGTTGAGTTGACAATCAATTATTGGTGAAATATAGGCTTGAGTCTCGTCCCTTTGATCTTTTGAATACCAAATCCATGGCAAGTTTCTTTATTAATGGATCTGTCGAGTTTGACTTCATCTTACAGAGTCAATAGTGATAACTCTATTTGTAATTAATTATCTTATATAGCTATGTCTTAGTCCAACATATCTAGACTTTTCGTTATATACTTTATTATATGTTTTGATAATGTGGCCTCATTATCATAATATATTGATATAGCTAGCAATGGTTTAAGTCATAATGGAATCTTATATGAGAGATCTTAAACATTCTGCTTCTTTCCTTGTTGAAGCTAAAGCAATAAATTTTGCTACTATAGCAAAATCTGCTATGCATGCTTGTTTAATAGATCTCCAAAAGATGGCACCCCCATCAAGTGTGAAGATCCATCCGTTTGTTGAAGCATGATCTTTTTATTGTTTTCTAATTAGTATCCATATATCCCGCTAAAATAGAAAGATATCCACTATAATTAATACCACAGTTCATCATTTTTTTAAATATCTTACAACTCTACATATGCTGTACCAACATAAATTACTTAGATTACTTGTATATTTACTTAACTTTTCAACTACAAAAGCAATATAAGGTCCAGTACAAGTTATGGCATACATTAAGCATCCAGTAATTTTTGCATATTCTAATTATACAATATACTTACCAGTATTCAAAACTAATTTAAGATTATGATCAAAAGGTATAGATGTAGGACGAAAATCTAAATAATTAATTTTTTAATACTTTTGTATGTAGTGAGATTGAAATAAATTAAACTATCATTATTTTTAAAATACTTATTCCTGATATAATATCAGCTATACCCTTATCCTCCATAGAAAATTACAAGATAAAAGTCTTTTAGTATTCTCATCTTCTTCTAAGTCAGTACCTAATATTAGCATATCATTTATATATAAATAAATAATAACATCTTTTTCATTACTAGGTTTACTATATGCTCATTTATTAGATTCATTTATTCTATAGTGATTGGCAAGCATAATTTGATCAAATTTTTGAAATCATTTCTTAGGAGTTTGTTTTAATCTATATAAAGGCTAAACAAGTTTGCATATGTTATGTTCTAGACACAAACTCCTTGGTTTATTCCATATATACTTCTCATCTAATTCACTATTTAACAATATAGTTTCTACATCTATTTTTTGAATCTCCAATTTATAAATTGACGCAAGTGCAATTATAAATATAATGGTTGCAATCCTACCTACTAGTGTATATGCATAAAAATAATTAATTTCTTACATTTGTGTAAAGCCTTTGACCACTAATCCTTCTTTGAATTTATCAATGGGCCCATCTACTTTGTTTTGTCTTCTTCAAAATCCATTTATTAGTTTAGAACCTGGTGGAGGTCAACTAATTTTGATGTATTAATACCCATAATAAATTCCATTTCTTCATTAATAGCTTGTTTCCGAAAGATAGCATCTTGAGATTTCACTGTCTTTTAATAAGTTATAGGGTCAATTCTATATTAAACAATATGATGTATGCTTGACAAAGGATTCTCTATACCCTTCAACTAGGAATATAAAGAAATTTGATCCAAATACTTTTGCCTTTCTAACTCTTTTACTTCTTTTAGGCTCAAGGTCTTCTTCTGCCATTCTCTCATTGATTCTTTCTAAAGATGATTTATTTTGAAATATGTTCTTTGGGTCTAGAATTAAATCAAATCAATTTTACCAAATATGGCATCTCTGGCACAATCACTGCATGGACTATTAACTGAGTCATTAAGTTCTGTTGCTGCTTAAAACCCAGCCTGATAAGATGGACAACTGAGCTATTTTACTCAATGGAGGGAGGAAGCTTGGTTTGGCATTAGAGTGGATCTACAACCATAGAAAATAGTCAGAGATTCATTGAAGGTATCCAGTGGGGATCCTCTGGTACTTAGGTTGAGTTTCGAGAGAAATAGGAGATATAAGAGAGAGGTATATATGTGGCATTTCTTTTGTCATACCTTAGGGTTCCTTGTGTTTGGTATTGCTACAGGTGAGTATAAGAATCTCTATGATTTAGATTAATCACAAGATTATTGGATGAGTAGTTAAGCTTTTCCCTTATCTATTGATCAGAATGGTATAGATATATCTTATCATGCATGCTATGATTTGAACATTTGCTTTATCTACTAATGAATAATGATATATACTTTTAAGTGAAATTGAGATCACACTAGACTATAACCATTTGCTGATTATTCGGAGATTTGATTAACCATTGATTCTATTAGCCATGTGTCCACCTGGTTTGATAAGCCAAGCTATCAAATGAGAATTTTGGGATGGTGAATCCTAGCTACATTGCTTGCCCCCTATTTCTGAGCCTGAGCTGCACATACTCAGCTTGGGTGAAAAAAGTAGTCATATCAATTGTTGGGTGATATAGTCAAGCTAAATTTGAGAAGACTAGATGAGCTCCAGATCCTTCCAAATACTATATTTAATAATGGGTACAATTTTTACAAACTTAGTTTCACTTTTGAAGCATCATACATATGGATAAGATTTTCATAGCGGCCATCATTCCTTCTCATAGTTTGAAGAAGAATCAATCTGCAGAAGCATATAGCCACCAAATTTTAAGTTTACACATGGCAATTGATAGGTAGGTGAATGAAATATGATGAAATTAGTACCGTTCAAGGTTCTATATAATGGGACAAATATAATAATAGGTTGGTTGCTTTTTTCTTCTCCATTTTCTCTTGCCTACTTCTATAGCTGCTTCTTTTGAGAGTGAACACTAGACCAGCCAGTCAAGCCGGTCGGCTTCCTTCACTACTGTAATATCTTTGATTACACTAACTAGAGAAATGTGGTCCCTGAATGGAGGAGTGCATGTAGGACCGGGACGATCTAGATTGGTTTCACCAGAGTTATATTGCTCCTCCTAGTTTTCTTTAGGTTATCCGAGAGTGAAGAGAGGACCAATACCTACTATTTGGCCCAAGTTAGCCTTTCTAAGAAAACTCTCAAGGCTAGACTAAGGTTCCTTCTTCCCACTTTTGTTATTCTCCTTTTGAATAGCTTCCAGTTGGTGCCTACTTAGTTGGCTCCTAATGCATGGAGAAGCATTATTGATTTTTCATCTCTCTTATTTTCGCATGACATACAACCTGTAATCAAGCTATTTCATATCTACTATATGTTGGAGTAGCATCCTTCCAAGCAAGACTTATGTTGTATTTTAGCCTGCAAGGGGTTCTCATTGATCCAAGGTGGTCCTTTTTTAGAAGGGCCACTTCTTTTTTGTCTTGTCTGAGCAACTTTCAAATTTGAATATCTGCTCGGGTACCCCCAATAAAGACTGAACCAAGTACCTGCTCTTTTCAATGCCAAGTAGCAAATTTTGGAGTCCTTATGCAATATGAAGGCCCCCCTATTTGAGAGTACTTGACCGAGCATACCTTGCTTAATGCTGTGCTGAGCCCTACTTGGCTCCAAGGTAAGCATTCTTCTAATTTTTCTATTCCTTGGGTTGCTATTGACTTTTTCTGACTTCATTTTATTTTTGCAAACCTGTATGTGACATTGGTGAGAAAGATAGCCATCACCAAGCATAAGGCAATAGTGGGGGACCTCCCATAGCCTGATGTCAAGAGGCCATGTGAGGCCTCACTCTATTGTTTTATTCTGGTTGTGGTTATGATAAACTTGACCTATTGCCCATCTGGGCTCTTGTAGCCCAACAAGCAGACCTGGAGGTGGAGATCTTGCTAGCCCCTCGACATGCTCCTATTGAATTGTCAATGCCTCCCCCGCATTTTGCTCCCCCACATTCTATCCCCAAGGAGGAGGTTTATTGGCCCAACTGAGCCATTGAGTCTTTTTCCTCAACTTTGTCAGACCTAAAGTTGGCTTGAGATCTAGTGAGGAGCATCATCCTCCCTACCGACTGAGAAAAATTTGAAGATGGAAGCATGGGGACTCTTTTCGATAAGATTTATTGGGCTACTATTAAGGTAGGTAACATCTTGTCTTGTAGGTCTTCACTATAGTGAACCATCGCTGATGATTGGTCTTCTTTTTAGGGCATTGCCTCTATTCACAAGTAATATCACCAACTATGGTAGCATGTTCGGAATATAAAGTAAGAGTTGGAGGAGGTAAGGAAGAAGTCCAAAAAACTAGGGCCAAGATGAAGTCTGCCATTGTAGAGCTGAAGAGCTTAAAAACTCAAAACAAGGTGGCTCAGCTTCAGACTACCAAGGCCAAGGAGGAGAAGGTGATGGTCAAGAAGCAAGTAGCTCCAACCAAGGAGAAGGTCTTCCAAGTTGTGGAGGTTTTTACAAGACTTTTGTAGCATATCGAAATGATCTTCCTCTATAGCCACTAACTCCTACCTTACCAATTTCTATGACTACTGGTTTCAATCACAAAGGTACTTCCCCAAGTTTAATGTCACTTGCCTTGCCTCATGCAAAGGCGATGCTGAGGAGGTGGTAGATGAGGATGAGGACAAGGAGCTGGGGAAGCTTACTCTTAAGCAGGTGTGATTGGATGGTGATGTCCATGGTCCTTCTGGATCTGCTCTTGATCTTCCCCTAGCTACTAAGAATCCTCCACCAATTCTTGATTAGTAGGACTTAGTGTATATCTTCTTCTTTCTCTTCTAATTAGCTCTACCATGGAGGTGAGCTTGATCTTTTCTTTCTGATAGCTAGCCTCATAGGATCTAGTGTAATCAAATCTTCTTCCTGCTTGTATTGCATGATTGTTGAGCTGTTTGTCTTGTACTTTTCAAATATTATTAATGAAGGCATCTTTGTTTGTACCTTTGTTTGTGTCACAATGCTGCAACTCATTCTTTATATGTTTGAGTAGACTGAGCTCTTATTAGCTGACTTGCCAACTTATATATTCGAGCCAATGTAGGAACCATTTGTGCAGCGTAGGGACCATGATCCCATTTTCATTGTTGCTCCACTAAGGTTGTGGACTTTGGTTCATTCTAAGCACATTAGCCATAGTGGGATGCCAAAGTTCTCATAACTAATGAGGTCAGTGAAGAAATTTTCTTATTTTCACATGCATGTTTTAATTAATCTTATTAAGTGAAAGCTTCATGCATTAATAACTAGGGTTTGGAAATAAAGGAAGATAGATCTAATCTATTTCATAACAAAAAGCACAGTGGAAAACATAAAAGCTCCCAAAACCCTTTTGTAGAAAAACACTCTGAGATCTGATCTCTAGAGTTTATTAGAGAAAAAATCATCTCGAGATCCTATGGCACGATAAAGGAAGGATTTATGAATCTAATAAAGAAAATATTTTTTCTTTCATACCTTTGCGTGGGTAGGTGAACTCCACAATTAATGATCGTGGAAAGGTTCTTCTTCCTTCTAGCCATGCAAATGCCTGGCCTCTTTGAGTATTCACATAGAGAATGAGAACAGATCAGCAACTTTCTGATTCTCTAGGTTGCTAGTGAAAGATTTTAGTCAGATTTTTCACATATATTTTAATTAATCACATTAATTAAAAAGACTTTACATGTTTTAATTAATCATATTAATTAATCAGAGTGGGGATAAGAGAAAAAGATCTAATCTATTTCATCATAAAATACAACGAAAATAATATTAACTACCCAACCCTTCATGTGAAAGAGAAAACATATTCCCAAGATTCTAGTGAACAGAGGAGAAAAGGAATTGAAGAATAAGAAAACAACCTTTCTTTTATATATGTGCGGATAGATGAACTCCGCAACTGTAGAATGTAGATTGGTTGGTTCCTTCCTTGTAGCCATGCAAGTGTCTGGCCTCCATGGATATCCACACAGAGATGAAGATCAGATCAGTAATTTTTGGTTCTCCGAGATGCTAATTTCTTGCAGAATCTTTGCTTGATGGAGAATGTTCTTAACGCCTTGAGAATAGTAGCAAGACGACAGCTTCTTCAAGGCCCTTCTTGCTAAAATCTGAATTTTAGTAAGACAAAGAAGAGGACAGAGAAGCTCTGAGGCATGGAGGAGAGGGGAGAGAGGCTTGGGCGGCAGCTTTGGGGCTAGAGGAGAGGATCTTTGGGGTGTAGGATTGCTTTAGACCCTTAGGGCATGGCCACCCTTTTATAGGCTCCAAACCTTAGGGTGCCACCCCACCTTTTATAAAAAAAATTTCTTTCCCAAAGAGGATGACGGCTAGGGTTATTGGGAGAGAAACTCTCAGTGTTGCCACCTCACATAATTCAGCCAACAAATTTTCTTATTTGGCTTAGGCAGCTAGGGTTTCTAGTGGTGCCACCCCATACCTTCCCACTTTGGTCCCCAAATGGTGCTGCCCCATACCTTCCCAATTTGGTCCCCAAATGGCGCCTAGGGTTTCATTCAAGAACCTTAGGTTGTGAACCCAGTTGACTGGTCAAGGATCAAGTCAAAATAGATTATTTAGGCTAGATTTAGGTGTCATATACCTAATGCATCCAAACTCATTTCGGTGTATGTGACCTAAGCCCAAATCTGAATCCAAATTCAATTAAACCAAATCCCTATTTGATTCAACTTGAATTTAGCCATAATTAATTTGATCCAATTAAATTAAGACATACAATATTTGCATATTAATCCTCCTCAAACTTACTAATCTTTAGCAATTAAGTCCTTGCTACTTGTAACAATTACAAGTTAATCCAATTATCAATCACATTGATAATTTGGATTCCAACCATCTGATTAGTTTCAATCTCTTTATGTGTGTGACCTCATAGATTCTATTATATCTGATAGTGAGTCATATTATGATTTCCATCACAACATCATTAAAATTCTTTCAATGGATTGGAATATTTTCAATTCTTTCCAACAAAATTTTTTTGATCATCTATCTGATTCTCTGTAGATCTCACAATCCACCAGTAACACCTAGCAGTATATAGTGGCAAGCCAGTAGAATAAAATTGGATGAATCTCTAGGTATAGTTATCATGTGATACAGTCCTTCTATCTTAGGTCCTGATAAGATGGAGGTTATGGATTACTCGTCAAACCACAATATCTGTCATATATAAGATTTAGACGACTTGAGTTTCTAATGTAAAATTTATGAAAACTCTTTTCATTATTCACACTGTCTTGATCATGGTCTTCTAAACTCAGTCTTATAAATTACATAGGACCATCTTCCTTGTCTACCAAGAATGATAGATCTATCTTGATATGTATCCTACTCTTACAATGAATCTACTACAGCCAATATGTATCGTAATGACCTATATGGCTAGGGACTAAATGTATGTATAGTCAAGCTATAGCAATCTCACTGTGAACAGTCGAGGCACCTCAGATCAAAGGGCTAGTCACACTGCTGTAGCATCGAGCAAGTCACTGATGAGTGGATAGCCATCCAAGTGACTTCTTGTAATGGTCACGCTCGATATCTTTGTTCTCTAACAAATACCTGCACTTTCGCTCTAGTATCCTCACACTGTAGACTCGAGACTTGTCTACCCAAATGAAAAGCAACTTGTGCACTGATCGGATCAATCACCATCCTCGTGATTATCTATTGATCGAAAGTAATTTAAAATTAATTATCAATGACACATGCCTCAAATTCTTAATATTTGAGAATATATATCATCATCTTGTTAATCTCTTGGATGATTCATGGACACATAACACAATATGAATGAAAAATAACCTATTTTTTGATTTTAACAATTTAAATATAAAATTATGCTCTTAGAAAGTTTATATGTATCAATCTACTTAACTTCTAGGGTATACATCTAACAATCTCCCATTTGTACTAAAGTCAATTGGTCATGTACCTAAGATCCATTTTCTTAAGGTGGGCTTCAGTCTTTTGCTGGTGCAGCGGCTTAGTTAGCAGGTCTGCTACATTATCCGTAGAGTCTACTCTCTACATCTTGATGTATTCCTTTCGAGGTACTCACGAATCAGGTAGAATCATTACTCTATGTGCTTGGACTTCTAGTGAGACTTGGATTCCTTAGCAAGGGCTATGGTATCGTTGTTGTCACAGTAGAGTGGTATGGCAACTGATGGCATCACACCCAACTTCATAATAAATTTTTGAACTAGAAGGCTTCCTTAGCAGCCTTAGAAGTGGTAATGTACTCAACCTCTATGATGAAATCTGCATTGATCGGTTGTTTGGAACTCTTTCAATTTACTGCACTACCTTTGCAAAGGAATACATATGCTGATGTAAATTTTTATCATCAACATTAGACATAAAGTCTGAATCTATGTATCTCTGTACCCTCAATGCTCCTCTTTCAATAACTAAGAACATATCCTTAGTCCTTCTTAAGTATTTAAAGATATTCTTCATAGCTCTTCAGTACTCCATGCCTGGATTCGACTTATATTTGCTTGTGACACTCACAACATGAGCTATATCAAATCGTGCATGTAGCATGACATACATGAGACTTCCTATAGCTGAAGCCTAAGGGATCTTGCTTATGCATTGTATCTCTTCAGATGTGTTGGGGCAACATCTTCTTAGAGAGATGAACTCCATACTTGAAGGACAAAAGTCTACTCTTGGAGTTTTTCATGCGGAATCTTTTCAGTATCTTTTCTATGTATATCTTCTATGATAGGTTTAGCATCCTTTTAGATCTATCGCTATAGATGTTTATCCCCAAAATGTAGGATGCTTTTCTAAGTTCTTTCATGAAGAACTCTTTTCATAACTATATCTTAACCGAAGTCATCATGAGAATATCATTCCCAATTAGAAAGATATCATCCATGCATAATACAAAGAATGTAATAGCACTCATACTGATTTTTTTGAAAACACACGGTTCTTCTTATTTTTGATGAAATTGAATAATTTGATCGTATCATTGAATAGATGTTCCAACTTTGAGATGCTTGCTTGAGTTCATATATGGATCTTTACAGTTTGCAGACCTTGTGATCTCCATCACTGGAAGTAAAATTCAGAGGCTACTTTATATAGATATCTTCCTCAAATATCTATTCAAAAAATAGTTTTTACATCCATCTGCTATATCTCGTAATCATGAGATGCTGCAATTGCAAGTAATATTCGAATAGACTTCAACATAGCCACTAACAAAAGGTATCCTGATAGTTAATGCCTTTATGCTGACTATAACCTTTGGCCATAAGCTTTGCTTTAAAGATCTCTATCTTTTCATCTAAACATATCTTTCTTTTATAGATTCATTTACATCTACTAGGTACTATATCTTTTGGTGGATCTACTGTCTAGACTTGGTTAGAGTGCATAGAGTCAATTTCTGACTTCATGGCTTCCAACCATATTTTGAAATTAAAAGTCTAACACCGCCTCATCGTAGGTTCTGGATCATCTCCATATTTCTATTTTTCATGAAAATATTTTCTTTATTTTCTCTAAATAATACCTAAGTATCTTTCAAGAGGATGAAAAATCCTACTTGATCTTTGAGATGGAGGAGGAGCTACGTGTACTGGCTCAGTTTGAATAGGTTCAATGGGTTCCATGACTTGTTGCTCTTCAGAGTCTTTCTTTGAGCCCAAATTATCTCCCACTACTTTCATCTTGGATAAACTATTTTCTAAGAAGATAGTATGTCAGCTCATAATCACATTGTGATCCTCTGACAAATAAAAGTAGTATCCTAAAGATTCTTTTGGATATCCTATGAAACAAGCTCTCATAGACCTTGCCTCTAACTTGTTCACCTGCATTCATTTGACATGGGCCGGACATCCGCAAATCCTGAGATGATCAAGATTTGATTTCTTACTATGCCATATTTCATATGGTGCGACAGGAACAGACTTAGAGGGAACCTTGTTCACTAAATAACTAGTGGTAAGCAAAGCATGTCTTCAAAAAATAAAGAAAGATTAGTGAAGCTCATCATAGATCGAACCATATCTAATAGGATCCGATTTCTTCATTTTGAAATCCTGTTGAGTTGAGATATTTTAGGTGAAGTCCATTATAAGACTATGTCATTTTTTTAAGATAATCTAAATTTTTTACTTAGGTATTCACCTCCTCGATCTAATCGAAGTATCTTTAAAATTTTTTGGTCTGCTTCTCCACTTCATATATGAATTCCTTGAATATTTTAAAGGTTTCAGATTTGTATCTCATAAAATACACATATCCATATCGTGAGTAATCATAAAAGTGATGAAGTAGAGATAACCTCCTCTGGCTAGCACATCGAATAGATCGTACACATTAGTGTACCATGGCAAGTATCTCAGTAGTCCTTCTTTTATCCCACAAAGGATAGTTTGATCATTTTTCTTGAAGATAAGATTCACAAACTGGATATGACTTAATAGTTAGTGAGTCCAAGAGCCCACTTTTTTCAGTCTATTAATCTTTCTTCTTCTATCTGACCTAGCCTAAGGTGCCACATATACTTAAGATTCATTTTATCTCTAGATCTCTTAGATCCAATGATATTCACTACCTGCTCAGACACATTCACAGATATATCTACATGCAAGTGATAAAGACTGCCAATCATAAGACCATGCTCAATCATTTTACCAAATAAATGATACATTAGTCTATTGAAATTGAATATGTAATTGTCCTGTGCTAAAGTTGAAATAGAAATCAAATTCGTACTTGTAGCAGGTTCAAAGTAATAGTCCCTAAGTAATAAACTATCCCCACATGATAGTCGCAGAGAATATGTACCTATGGCCATTGCAGCAGCTCTTACTTTGTTTCGGACTCTCAGAGTTATTTCACCCTCCCTCAGCCTTCTATTTTTCTTAAGATCTTGCATAAAAGTACACAAATAAGCACTAAAATCAGAGTCTATGACCCAAATGGAAGTAGAAGAAATCCTAAGGTTAGTTTCAATTACTAGCAGGTCCAACATACCTTCTAAAGGTGCGTTGACTTTCTTGTTCTTCAAGCTTTTCAGGTAGATAGGATAATTCCTCTTCTAATGGCCATCAGAGTTATAGTGAAAATACTTTTCCTTGTCTGCGGCCTGTTGAAAATATATCCCAAAAGCCAATCATCAACCTGTTGACGGTTGAGCAACTTTGTATTGTAATTGATTTATTAATAATAAATATATTTTGATATTTTCATCATAAGTTTTATCTTCTAATGAACTCTGTTGTTGTGATGAAGTCCTTAGGACTATTTAGGTTCGACAAAAAGAGGATTTATCGATTAGTCCTTAAAACTGTTCACGATCAAATGATAGGCTGTTAATAAGGACGACAGCTTCTATCGAGCATAGGTCGCTGTAGGCCATATGGGTTGGTTGTCCTCTTAACCAAGGAGTATAGAGATACTGGTATAGCATACAGATGAGATATAAGGGTACATCATCATTGAACATGACCAACTCTAGAGTATTCTGCTGTCGAGAATGTCTCTGATGGGATATAGGTATAAGTATCCCTTAGACCTGAGATCGCCTC
>KE505916.1:192629-204642 GCA_000441515.1 Elaeis oleifera | reverse complement strand
AATTTATTTTTTAAAATTATAATTAATTATAATTATTTTGATCTAATCTAAATATATTCATGATCAAAATAATTTAAATTTTTTTCACTATTCTTCTTTATGAGACTTGATTACAGTGACATCCCTACACGTCATAAGAGAATCCATCGAATGGATAAGAGAGGGACTCAATCCCTGCTTCCTCTTATGACTGGATAGCTTGATGATCATCTCAATTTAAGTACTAAACTACTGAGATTAGAAATTTAATTTTAAATTAATTATATCTACATGTATATTGTCTAACAATCTATATGTGCGATATGCAAAAAATTTAGGTATACACTTACAAACATGATTATATCATTGATATTTTGTATCTAATCCAATTAGATCAATGTATTATATACATTATTTTAGATCTAAAACTAAATTTATACAGTATATAAAATATTTAATTCAGATAAAAAATTATATAGAAAAATAATTCAAATATACACATGAATGTATGAAAATAAAATTCTAGTTAGACTTGATTTGATGTTGTGTAGAATTTTGCTTAAAATCATATCTGAAAATCTATCAAAATAGATTCAATTCAGATCTTGATTAAGTCTAACTTTTAACCTAAAATAATATCATAAAATTTATTAAATAAATTTAAAATAGATTTTAATTTGATTATTATTCAATAAAATCTACATCAAGAAATTCTGTTATAATAGATTTATAACAAACCATCATCAACTGTTGATTAGGTTCTTAAAATCTAATCAAAATCAGTTCATAAGTTTTATATTAATAGATCTAAATTAGATTTATTATCTACCATAAAATTAATTATATATCTTATATAAAAATATCAAAAAAATTAATCTATGCATTCATATATCAGTTTGGCTCTGATACCCGTTGAAGAAAAATTTATCCGATCTGATCGGATTGTCAGGGTACATCTAAAAATTTTTTTATTTAAAGATTATATAATAATTATGGGTTACCTTATTCATAGTAGAATAGGGATCAACATCTTCAAGACAACTTGAATCTGATGTCTAGTGAGGTCTGAATGCACAGACCCTTTACTTGCATGCATGTCAGGCTCTGTAGGGAAGAGGGATGATTTCTTTACATCAATCTTTAGAAAAAAGTAAGGAGTGGATGAGATCTCATCTCGTAGCTGAAAGAAACCTAGGACAAGAACCTTCATGCCAAAAGAAAGACGCCTAAGGTGTCTCCATGCCCAAACGAAATAGCATCTGCTACTCCTTATTTTTCCTCATGGTGGTCTCTTATGTTTTGTCGCACAAACTTAAGACCTCTTTGCCATGGTTAGGTCCCTTTCCATCTTATAATTGATGCCACAATATGATTAAGAGACCCAGTTAATTTAGGACTTTGGTTAAAATCTAATTTGAACCAGATTGGATCTCATCCAATCACCTAAGAACCAAAGAGGAAAGAAGTGCGCCAATACTAATGCATGAACTTCCTTCATGCGCGCTCACAAGAGATGGGTAGAATATATTCAGTGCTCCTCCTCCCTTTGGTCAACTCCTCAAGAAAGAGAGTCCTAGGTACTTGGGACTCTATGAATTCTATCCAATCTGGATCCAATCCGAGTCCAATTCGAATCTGATTCGAATCGGATTCGATCCAAACTTGAAGAGGCTGTCAATCTCAATCTAATTGAGATTTTGATCCAAGCCTAACTTAGATTTTAACTTAATTAAGTCTTACTTAAATCAGATTTAATCTAAAATTAATTAGAATATAAATTCAATCTCTCATGAATCTCTTGGATCATTGATCAGATCATTATCATCCCTAGAATTAAACCTGTGCCTCATGTCCAGTGCTAGCAAGACATAGACAACTCTTTAATCCCATATGACTTCCAATTTAATTCTCAATTAAGCTAATCTATTTATTCAATTAAGTCACATACTTTCAAATTGAATACATAGATATGGGTCAATTCTTTCCTACTTTGCCTGACTTTGTACATGACTCCATAGGTTTGAATCCTAAGCCGGTAGCACAAGAACTATTTTTGTACTAATCAAAGTTATCATCTAGTAATGGTTTTCGATGTTCGGTAGGTCAAATATTTGCAAGGCAACACTTAAGAACCTAGAAATATGGTTACTGTAAAATTCATCCCTTTGACCCTGAATGCTTAGGATGATCTAGAGTTTTACTGTCAACCCTAGATTCGTCATCCATATTGTATTTTAATCTTTTTCAAATTCTGTGACACATTACTCAATTGAAATACGGTAATGCATCAACTCCTAAAATTTGAAGCGGTCAATCTCATCTTGATCCACACATCGACTATCATAAGTATTTAACTGTGTCCAAAAATCTTCCGTTACTGAATTAGAAATTCAAGTAGTCCAACACCAAAGCACAGTGAGTTGCTTATAAGTCACTATGGTGATCTCAGATTTGAGGGACACTTATGTCTATATTCTTCACGAGCAACTCTTGACAGCAGAGCGCTTCATAGGTGAGTCACTTATTCAGTGACAATGTACTCCAACATCTCACCTATATGCCATACCAGTATCTTCATACTTTTTGGTTATGAGGACAATCAATCTATATGGCACACAACAATCGATACTCGATAAATATTATCATCTTTTAATGATGTATCATTCGATCGTGAACATATTTAAGAACTATTTGATAAATCTTCTTTTATCGATTGTCATATAATTTTAAGGACTTCATCACAACATTAGAGTTCAATCAAGAAAGATGTACACCTTGTGATGAATAATGTCAAATAAATTTTATTAATTCATAATTCATATATAAATTATAAAGAGCACAATCATCCAATGATCGGCTTTAGGACACATTTTCTAACACTTAGTCTCTACCTACGGTGCATGCCAAGGAAGAAGGCAGCCTTATTGCTCCCATCTACCATCCAATCAGGCTTCCGTGCTTTTACTCGTCTCTTCTCTGATTTGCTAGATTAATATTCAGGTTCTCACATAAGAGATCGATCCATGGATGGTATCAGAGCGGTACCAAATTTTCATAACAATTGGTATCAGAGCCAGATTAAGTGTGGAGGAGGAAGAAGAGAAGATCAAGGAATTTTCTGCAGTAGAGGATCAGCAACAAGGTTTCAAATCTAGGTTTTCTCTAGGTTTTGTGAGAAAGGAAGAGATCTGGGGCTCCTGTCCACCATCCCTTATTGGTATTTTCGGATCTACCTTATTGCTGTTTATGATTTGGATGGATTATGGAAAGCAGCGAGGTGAAGGTTGGGTTTGATAAGTTTGATGGAAAGGAGAGTTTCAACATGTGGGAGGTTAGGCTGGAGGATTTGCTAGTTCAAATAGGATTGGATTCGGCCTTGAAGGATAGGTCGGAGGGGATGACTGACAAGTAGTATGTGTCCTTGGAGAAAAGAGCATGTGTCATGATTAAGGCTTGTCTGGTGGATGAGGTGTTGTATGGCATATTGGAGGAGAGATCACCTAGGGGTTTGTGGTTGAGATTGCACATATTGTAGATGAAGAAGAACATGTGCAATAAGTTAATGCTGAAGAAGCAACTTTACAGCCTTCGGATGTAGGAGGGAGAGGATGTTGTGGGGCATATTCAGTGATTCGACTGGATGGGCATGGATTTGCTCAATATTGGGGTGGAGCTTGAAGAGGAGGACAAAAGTTTGCTGCTATAATGTTTGCTACCTAGGAGCATCGATCCATTGGTTACGATGCTGCTGTACGATAAGGAGACACTGGTGTACGAGAAGATCATGTCAGTACTCAGGTCCAACGAGCAGCAGGAATGGATGATGAAGAGGAAGATTTTTTAGGAGGATCTTGCTGTTTCAGAGAAGCCCAGAAAATGAAAGAAAAGAGCAAGCAGATGGGGTGGAGACAGTCTCGAAAAGACAGTAAGGAGGCTAGATGCTACAAGTGTGGTGAAGCAGGGTACTTTAAGCAGAAGTGTCCACTTTGGAAGAAGTACAAGAGAGGAAAAAGAAAGACTCAGATTTTTAGGTTCAGTCGCTGAGTCTGAAGAGTTGAATGAGCTTTTGATAATTTCAGGGGAGCCCACGGGGTACGGAGGGTCTGAAACAGCTTTGGAGGGATCCACGAAGTGTGGAGGGTCCGAAGGAGTAGTGATGGTGATCGAGGTGCAGTTGTAGGCCTAGTAGGATAGTGATGGGTGGTTGTCTCAGGTACAGAATTGACTTCTACAACATCAGATGGACTTCGGATTCGGGTGGAGCATCGGACAGGAGTGGCTTTATAAGTGGAGGGAGTTTTGGCACACATTCAGAGCAGAGGATGCAAGAGGAAGAGCAATATCCCAGCACCAGTGCTAGAGTTGCACAGAGCCAGATGGAGCAGAGTGTGCGATGGAGAAGCGTGGTTCTGAGGAGATCGTATCAGATGGAGCATCAGTTGCAGTGAGTGCTGGCATAAGAATACTATGATCTCTCCAAAAAGTCCAAGGCAACAAGTGGTGTAGCTACCAAGCAGAAGGTGCCTACAACAAGTTCCAAGGTGGTGCCAAAGAGCAAGCAAACATCTTCAGCTATAGAGGTGGCCATCCTAATGGTCTCTAAGAGAGCTCAAAAGCTGAAGAAAGTTGACGATGGTAAGGATGTTCGCACAAGGGACTGTCAGGGTATACAGCGATAGCAGGATCACACAGGTGGATATTGCCAGATGTGTCAAGGCTTGGAGATATCAAGGTGGAGATTGTAGGAGTTGGTGTGGTGCTCCAAGCCTTGAAATCCATGAGAGGAGTCAGGATGTGGGCTCTGGGAGACTAGAAATGAAGATAGCAAGGATGAAAGCTGCTTCAATAGGTTATTCTGCTCAATCTGAGACTGGGTCGACTACGTTCCAAGATGAGTCGACTCAATCTCAGATGAGTTGACTATATCTCAGAAAAAGTAGCTAGATAGAAATATAGATTTCAAAAATCTGTGACCGACATGCAGATGGGTCAACTTTGTCCCAGTGCGAGTAGACTCAGTTTTCGAACATAAGCTGCATGGAATTGCTATTTTGGTCTAGGGTCGGGTTTGATCTTAGGTGACTTAAGGTCTGGTTTGAAAGGTCTTAAGGGGCCTAACTCAGAGTTTAGACTGGGATTAAGTATGTGAGATGAGAGCATACAAGACGAGCTTGGGTGAGTGCTTTCATGTATGGGTTAGTCTAAAAAATTTTGGGCTTGGGTTATTTAAACCATTATAATTGGTATATATACAGATCTTGTAATACCAAAGAAGGGGGATGAATACAGAGCTTTTTCTCATGAAATTCTAGCTGCCTCTCTCTCCCTCTCACATCCCTAGTCTCCACCTAAGGTTGCATGCCAAGGAAGAAGGCAGCCTTGCTGCTTCCATCCACCATCCAATCAGGCTTGCGTGCTTCTCCTTGTCTCTTCTCCGATTTGTTGGATTAACATCCAAGTTTTCATGCAAGAGATCGGTCCATGGCTGGTATTGAAGCGGTACCAGATTTTCACAATAGACACATGAGTTGAACATGCATCAAAAGGAGGAAGAAGAAGAGTTAAAGAAGTAGAAGACCATTGCATTCAAAGATAGCGATGAGTCGAAAGATGAGTCGAAAGATGAAGATAGTGATGAGTTGGAAGATAGAGATGAAGAAGAGAGTGAAGATGAAGATAAGGACTTGGGACTACTTACTTCGAAATTCAAAAAATTTCTCAAAAAGAAATGGTTAAAGAAGAAGGAAGACAATGAAGAAAAAGAAAGAATGAATATCATTTGCTACAAGTATAATAATCTAGAACACTACAAGTCGGATTGTGCTCTACTCAAAAAGTATCTCAAAAGGAGTAAAAAGATTGCAATATTAGGCATTTGGAGAGATAATGACATCTCTAGTTTGGATGAGGAAGAGGATGCGGTAAATTTGTATCTCATGACCATTGATGATGAGTTATATCATAAAAATTCTTCTGAATTTATATTTGATGAGTTATTTTCAGCCTTTAATGATTTAATGGATAAATATAAAAGATAGGGTAGAAAAATAAGAAGTCAAAAAGTCTAATATATTTTTGGTTGAAGAAAAGAATAAAATATTGATAAAAAAAGAAGAACTTTTGAAAGAAAAGAAAGTATTAGTTGAAGAAAAAGAAATTCTTTTGAAATCTAAAAAATCTCTTGTGCAAGAAATAATAATCTTAGAAAAGAGATTGAAATATTAAAGCCTATACTTAAAAAATTTATAAATGGTTGATAAAAGCTTCAATTAATTCTAAATAATCAAAAGGCTATTTTCGATAAAGCGAAAATTGATTATAACTCAATAAGAAAATAGAAATTTATTAAAAATATATTTTTAAGGGCTTCACCTAAAAATCATTCTATAGTTTGTTTCAAGTGCAATAAAGTAGGCCACAAATTTTTGAATATAATATTAAAATAATTGATCATACTTTGATCAAACAAATTTGAATTTCAAAAGAACCATGTGCTTTAACTCAATTGGACTCAAGATAGCTTGGGTACCAAAAGTTAAGAAGTAATTTTGCAAGTATGTCAAGTATCTAAGGGCATGAAAGGAGCAAATTTTTGAAAATGGATACTTTAAACTTGAAATGGATGGATGATGATGTTTGACAAATGCTAAATCTTTTACACATCATACCATCATTGTTTGCTGAAGTTATTTTCTATTATTGATTGATTTTGATGATTTTTCAATGTTTGCTATAATTTCTTGACTTGAGTGTTTAATATATTGATTTTTATGCTCTCATAAGTTTTTGTGTCATTTTGATTGCTATGAGCATAAGTTTACCTTAAATTCAACTATTTTTTTGATTCCTTATATTTTGAAGAACTTAATTAAAATAAGCTTGCTTGTATCTGAAAATATTTGAGTGAAAATCTCACTAATCAGCTTTTGACATTCTCATAAAATATATAACTATTGAAATATTTCAAAAATTGCTTGATTTGAAAAACATCAAGATAAGTCATCAAATTATAAAAGATCGCGTGCTTGATGTATTGATTTGCATTGCATCTTAGCTTAAATCCTTAAGGATTTGAAAATCCCCTAGTTGAACCTAATCCTTCGAGCCTTCATCTAGATACTTCAAATTATTTTGATTTGATCCTATTTACTTAAATTAATTAGAAACCCCCATTTGATTAATTCTTGATCTTCCAAATTGATTTGAATATCATTCTTGATCCTTGATTTGATTGCCTATTGATCTTTATCAAATTTGATCAATTATTCTTGATTTGAAACTCCTTGAACTACTTTTTGTGTCAACTCTTGAAATCAAGGAATTGATTCATGGCTTCTTGAAGAAAATAGTTCAATGAGGAGTTGACCCATATTCAATATTCCATCAATAGATTTGAAACTCCTTGATCTAAGATGATTTTTAATTGAAACATCCCTAGGCTCTATTCATCCTAGGCTCCATCCATCATTTTTGATTTCGTTCGAGCTGAAACTATTTCCAAATCTCTCTCCATTCAAAATTGGACCTCTCCTCTCCTTTTCTACCGATTTCTTATGGTCCATGTTCTCCAATGGCACCCTGAAAGTGATACGCCCAAAGGAAGATGAAGTCTCATGCAGAAATTTAAGAATTTAGGACTTCTCCAAGCTGTTCTCCCATGCAAGAAAGGACCAAACATCGAAATGATTAAAAGTCTAGTTTCCAATGTAAAAGGCATCTAATTAAGATGGATGATGATAGTATCAGATGCATGCTATACATACAGACCAATGGAAGCACCTTGGATTGTCTTAAGTAGCAACACATTTGAAATTTGATTGAGATGATGTCGAGTGTATCAAGGATATTAGTGCCAATCAATTAAGTATGGAGATGTGACTACTACATATGATTAGTAGAATCTTCTTCATGGTTATGTATCACATTCTTCGAAAGATTTCACTTTGTATGCCAGCACTCATGCTATAGCAGATGATGATGATGATCTCCTACAATAGAATTCATTATAGCAGATATCAGAACTGAAGAGCCAGCAGAGCAGCATAAGAGACCACTTCACTTTCACAGACCAGCCATCCAGAGAGTAGCTCATGATTATTTGATATATTAGATGAGGATGCATTTATTGAGAGAGTTTCTATAGGGATCGTCACTTTAGTCTGTGCAGAGCTTTAGAGATATACTTCAAAGGCACATTAGGTGAGATGAGATCTGATGGAGGTTCTATCTTTGGTTAGAGAGTAGTCAGTTAGATTATTCAAGTACTTACTTCAGCAAAAGAGGATGTTCATGATCGAGGTCAGTCATCTGAAGACATCAAACCATCTTCTCCTTCTAGTTAGGTTGGACCTAAATCTTACGATTATCCTGACCTATACTTACTTAGGATGCTCGGATTCTTTTTATAAAGCTTTAGTAACCCTAGTAATCCATTTCTATCATCAATATAGGAATTAGTTCTCGTACATGTTGTATGCTTTCAAGTTTTTATCATACGCTATATTCATGTTTCAAATAATCAATGAAAATTTGATCTTTTATGAAAATTTAATATGCTTGATGTTTATACTTGTATTTGCTTGAATATTTGCTTTGTTTATAAAACTAAGGGGAGAAAAATATATTCTTGCAAAGCTTATTTCTTTAAAATTAAGTATATATGCATGATTTGGAAGAAAAATGGGGATAACTAAGAAAATAAATTTATCAGCATTTATTATGAAAATAGGAGGAAAAATATTATTTGAATATTATAAGAGAAATATTCATACTTTACATGCTTTTAGCACTTCTATCATTTTTGCTTCTTTAAATTTTTGAAAAATCTTTTTTGAACTTAATAAGAGATTATTATTAATCTTCAAAGAGAATTCATTGATAAACAATTATATTTTGCTTATCCTATGGATTTATTTGAGCATTCATATGATTTTGATCATTTTTTTTGTTTTGAGCAACTATTTATACTGTGCATGTTTTAATCATCTCATCATTCTTTTTGATAATTAATTGCTATCAAAAATTATTTTGATCATAAAAAAAATTTATTAATGAATATTGATACTTTTCTCCCATTGATTGTTTACAAAAATTGAATTTGAAAAATACTCTTTTGAAATTGGTATCAAGCAAAATATTTCAAGGATGCTATCATTTATCCTTAAAAGCTAAATATTTAAAGAGAATTTTAGTTTAATCAATTGATATCAGCCATCTTTCTATTTACTTTATATTTTATTGATCTACTTTTTGACAAAAAGAGAAGAATATTTTTATCTCAAATCTGATTTTGTAAAGCTATATTCTTGATAAGATATTATTTGAGACAAATTTAAGAATAAATATATTTTTGAACTTAATTGCTTTATACCTCTTATGAAAAGGATGAAATGATATTTTGAATAATAACTAAAATTTTTAGTTTGAATGATTTGCTGATATCAATACAAATTGATTTATCATTCTAAAATTCTCAAAACTATTTAATTTGAATTGATATATCTTTATCACTTCAAAACTAAAATAATTGATATCAAAAATCTTTTGAAAAAATTGCTATTTCAAAATATCTGGTGTGAAGCTAAATTTGAAACATATTTTTATATTTTGCCAAGATTGATTACCTTCAAAAAATGGATTTTAAATATATTCTTTTTAAAATCTCTAATTGGTATCACGATAATTGCTATTTAGTTTGATTTTTAAAATAATTGATATCAAGAAGATTAATTTTCATAATTGATATCAAATAATCTAATTTTATTTTGTACTCCATTGCTTTATCTCTTGATAAAAAGAAAAGATTATTTTAGCTCAAGTTTATTTTACTCTAATACCATATTTTATTCTGATATTGCTCTTATACATTCATGATACTATCTCTAAATTTAATTGATTGGTACTTATTTAAAATTTTTTTTTCTAAATATCTCATATGCTTGACTTTGATATTCAATATTCTTATTCTGGAAAGTTTTATCCCTCTCAAATCCTTGAAACTCAAAGCCTGTTTGTAATTAAATTTGAGACATCTTTTAATGCATCAACTTTATTCCAAAAGGAGGAGATATGTTTCTATATCTGTATTGATCAAAAGAAAAAGATAATTTTTTTCGATAGTTGCTATTTAGACTGAATCTCAAAATATTTGGTTTCAAGAAAAATAATTAATTATTTTCTATCGATCTTTTTTCAAGAAATGAACTCAAACTTCTTTCAATTGGTATCAAACAAAATTTCTTAAGAATATTATCATAATTGGTATTATGATTCTCATAATTGGTATCAAATAGTTATTTTGTCTTAAATTCTATCGCTTTATCTTTTGACAAAAGAAAAGTACACAACGTCCCAAATCTAAATTTTTGTGGCTATATTCTTATAATTATATTATTTGAGATAAACTCTTATGATATATTTTTGAATGATCTACTTTAATATCAAAAGGGAGAGAAGTATTTTCGAGCTTATATTGTTCAAAAATTTGATCTCTAGTAAATCTTTAAAGCCCAAGTACTTTTAACTGAAATTAGAAAGTATTTTTGTATCTATATTTTTGAGGAAAAGGTAGAAGTTTTGGTTCAAATTTAAAAGTTAAACTCAAGTTGAATTTGAAATGGGGAGAACTTAAATAAAATTTTGAAAATTGATTTTCTTTGGATAATTTTGATGATTGATTTTGATTTAAAAAATTTTGAAAGTCAAATTTTAAAAACTTATCATAATCCTTTCCTTATGCTTTTTGATCCTATCAAAAAGAGAGAGAGCTATGTTGAATATATGCTTAGATGATCATATACTTGAAATGTTTGAGTTGATCACTTAATTCATTATGCTTTAAATACTCATTTGATTGCTTGAGAAAATATATGAAATGAGTATATTATATTGAATATAATTTTGAATGTATGCATTCTTGAATATAATGGTAACATTCATGAAGTAAATATTTATAAATATTTAGTTATTCACTTCATATTTATATTGGTAAAGTAATTAAAATATATTATATTTTATTATGCATATACTCAAAATTTTATCATCATCAAAAAGAAAAGATTGTTGATCCTATAGTTGATTTTGATGATTACCAAATTTTGAGCAATTATCATTCTAATCATGTATTCAAGATTGGATGTAGGATTTTTTAAGTGTCCAAAATGAAAATTTATCTTAAGGATAAATCCTCTCAAAAAGCCAAGCCAAAGTACTTAAAAGAATAAGTTCTCACTTGTTTGGATGGCTCATTATGAAGATAAATGAAATTAGAAGAAGCAAATATAATTTATAAGAGATTAGGGCCAATAAATTTAAGTTTGGAAGGTCAAAATATGAAAAAAAATAAAGTTGGAAGGTTGGGAGCCGACTCTGGAAGGTTTTGAGTCGACTCTGGTATGTTGGAAGAAGACTGACACAGATCTAAGTTAACTCAATATTGATCTGAGCTGGCTCTCTCAGAGAAGATAGAAAACTGTAATTTAGAATTCCTACTGGAGCTAGCTCATTTCAATCCAAGCCGACTCGCCTGCAAATCGAGCCGACTCGCCTGCAAATAGAGCAACTCCATTCACAGAGATAGTAATAATGGTTAATTTTCTATACTTTTTCAATGGCTAGTTTTTACTTCTAACAGCTATTTCAACCCTTTCAATAGTTAAAACTCACTCTTAAGCCACTTCTAAGCTTATAAAAGGCTAGAGAATTAATTGAAAAGAGAGTCAAGTGGATCAAAAAGAGAAAATTTTAAATGAGTGAGGAACATTGAATGCTATTGAAAAGAGAAGAAAAGAGAGTAATTAGTACACAGATTTGAGAGCTTTTAAAAAGTGATATTCTCCAATATTTTCTACATCCTCTCAAGCATCAAAAAAGAGAAGTCAAGCATCAAAAAAGTAACTCTTTATCGACTTTCTCCATGTATAAAAGAGTTTATTTTTAATTTTTTTTTGCTAAAATTTTTATTTATTGTATTTTATTTTCTTTACAAGTTTCTTTGGAGAATAAAATTTGGGGTAAAGGCTCATCCAAGCCCAAA
>KE505916.1:163489-173569 GCA_000441515.1 Elaeis oleifera | reverse complement strand
TTCTTACGAACTTCGACGGAGGTATTTATACCCAACATGACCTAAGCCTAAATCTGGATTGAAACCCAATTGAACTAAATCCCTATTTGATTCAACTTGAATTTAGCCATAATTAACTTGATCCAATCAAATTAAGACATGCAACATTTGTACATTTGTTCTCCTCCATCTTGCTAACTTTTAGAAATTAAATCCTTGCTACTTGTAACAATTACAAGTTAGTCCAATTATCAATCACATTGATAATTTGAATTCCAACCATCTGATTAGTCTCAAACTCTTTATGTGTGTGATCTCATAAATTTTATTCTGTTTGGTAGTGAGATATGTTGAGATCTCCATCACAATAATATTGAAATTCTTTTCAATGGATTGGAATACTTTCAATTCTTTCCAATAAAAATCATTCGATCATCTATATAATTCTCTATGGGCCCCATAATTCACCAGTGACATCTAGCACCATATGGTGGTAGGCCAGCAGAATGAAATGGGATAAATCTTTAGGTACAGTTAGCATGTGATACAGTCTTTCTATTAAAGATCTTGACAAGATGAAGGTTATGGATTATTCATAAAACCACATCATCTATCATATGTAAAATTTACTTGACTTGAGTTCCTCATGTGAAGTATATAGAAACTCTTTTCCATTATTCACATTGTCCATGTCAAGATCTTCTGAACTCAGTTTTATAAATCACATAGGACTATTTTCTTGATCTACTAAGGATGATAAATTTTATCTTGGTGTGTATCCTATTCTTACAATGAATCTACTACAGTCAACATGTACTGTAAAGACCTATATGGCTAAGGACTAAATGTATGTACAGTCAAACTATAGCAACCTCACTGTGAATAGTCGAGGCACCTCAGATTAAAGGGTTAGTCATACAACTGTAGCATCGAGCAAGTCACTGACAAGTGGATAACCATCCAAGTAACTTCTCGTAATGGTCACACTCAGCACCCTTGTTCTATAACAACCACCTGCACTCTCGTTTTAATGTCACTACATTGAAGCTTCAAGACTCATTTATCCTAAGGCAAGTAATCCGTGCACTAATCTTACCAGATCAATCACCGTCTCCGTGATGATCTATTAATCGAAAGTAATTTAAGAATTAATCATCAATAACACATACCTCAAATTTTTAATATTTGAGAATATATATCATCATCTTATTAATCTTTTGGATGATTCATTGACACATAACACAATATGAATAAAAAATAATCTAATTTTATTGATTTTAATATTTTAAATATAAAATTATGCTCCTAAAAAGTTTACATGTGTTAGCTTAATTGGCTTCTAGGGCATACATCAAACAGTTAGATATTTTAGATTTTTTAGGATGCATTTGGGGTTGGTTCTAACCCTTGCACCCAGTCCATAGATAATTTTTGGCTGTGGGTCTTGCCCACTTTATTGTTATTCTAGAGCTTGGTTCCATTTGTTGGAAAAGGCGAGTAATTTGGCTTGTTGGAATTTTATTTGAAATTTTGACTCTTCATCTTGATGCCTAGTTCCCCTCTATTTAATAGATGGATTATTTGGCTCACTAGGTCTTCTATCGATTGGGCCTTTTGGATAGCTAACACCTTGATAATCAGGCTGGGTGTGCTTTCTAACCCATTCAAGCCTAGCCTTGACTAGATCTTTCAATTGTTGGCTGGTAACAGGTTGGTGGCTTCTTAGGAAGGTCGTTCTGACCTGCAGTGCTGGGGTGTGGCACCACTGATGGTCTCTAAGGAGACTCATCTAACACTTCATTTGTGATTCATCTATTTGACAGCTAGGTTTGTAGGAATAATGGGTTGGTAGCCTCTTTGGAGACTCATCTTGAGCTACGATGCTTTTGTGCATCTCTATTAATGGTCTTTTAGGATACTCATCTGACATTCATTCTTGATTCGGTACTTCAATTTATGGTCATGCCTATGGGAATCTTGGTTGGGTTTTTGGCAGCCCTAGCTGATTTGTTGTAGGTTTTTTTTGGTGGTTGATATGCCCAACATGCATCTAGCATAGGATTGCTGTTAGTGAAATAGCTTTTGTCAACAAAGCTTTTCCATAATTTTTGTTGTTGCAAGACTTCAGTTCAACGCTGATGTGGCCAGGGTTGGATGTTGTTTGGAGATTCAAATGCCAAAGAGGAAACTTGCAAGAGAAGTTCGTTTTGAATAATGTCGCACATCTGGGATCATGCATGCAGAAATTGGAACATGTAGATTTTTAACTTTTAAAAATATGAACGCCGCGGAATAAAAATTTGATCTAGATTAAACTATTTAACCTCCAAATGCCAAAGAGGAAACTTGCAAGAGAAGTTCGTTTTGAATAATGTCGCACATCTGGGATCATGCATGCAGAAATTGGAACATGTAGATTTTAACTTTAAAATATGAACGCCGCGGAATAAAATTTGATCTAGATTAAACTATTTAACCTATCCAACATACATGAAGTAGATCTAATCTACATGCAATAGGATTGATCATATGCTTTTAAGATACTAAAAATTAGATTTAAATAAAATCAAAAACTCGAGATCAGATCTCGATACCTTTGTACGGATCGATGATCTCTGCTATCGATAATTGTGATAATCCAATGAGGTCCTCATTGAGCCACACATGCATTTGGCCTCTACAGGTATCCACACGAAGTCCTTGATCCGATCAGAGGCTCCTAACTTCATTGGGGTGCTAGCTCCCTTACAGAAGTCACTTTTTAATGGTTGATTCTGATTTCTTCTTTAGAACTCTAAGACTCTCTTAGATCTCTAAAGAGGAATAGGAGGAAGAATATGTGGAGGAAGAAGAAGATGTGGAATAGGAGAAACCCCATTCTTTCTATTTTATTTCTTCTCTCAAAAACCCAACCCATAAGGGAATGAAACCCTAAAGAGGATGTGTACCTCCATCAATCTCATGCACACATGAAGACCACCGCCCCTCTCTTTTTTTCTTTTTTTCTTGCGTTGAGAAACCCTTTCTCATGCTAAAAATACCTCACACCCCTAACTGATTTTCGCGGTGAAAAACTCTCCTTTTTGTCACACAAAAAGGCTTCTTTTATGGTATGGCATCAAGGGATTTGGATGAGATCAAATCTCATCTTGATAAGGAATTAAATCAAAATCAAATTTCAACCTTTCCTTATCTTATCCACTTTGGGCATTTAGAAGGGGTGACACATATTTTGGCATGAAGAAACCTCACGCAAAAACCAATCTTGCATGAAGAAAAATATGGCATCCTCCTTTGTGTGCATATGGGGTGGCGGTCAAGATCTAGATGAGTCCTAGTCCAACTAAGACTTTCTTGAATCTTGGTTTAATCTCTAACCAATTCTTGGACCAATCCTAACTAACTTAGGAATTAGTTATAACTAATTAACTAATTAGGTTCTAGCCTAATTAGGAATCCAATTAGGCCCTAATCCAATTAGAAAATTAGTTAGGTTAAACTCCATCAAACTAAGGATTGATTTCTTGGATAATTGGGTTATCTAATAATCTAATAGGGCTTGATCCAATCAAACCTAAATCAAATCAAATTGAATCTAATTCAATTAGATTTGATTCTAACATCATTGCTCAATCAAATTGAGTCCTACTGCAATCTAATTGCAAATTAATCCTCCTACAACTTGCTAACTCTTAGCGAACTGCTTTATTTCAACTCTTGCACTAGATTAATCATCAATCACATTGACAATTAAATCCAATAGCGATTCATAATCGCTAATCAACCATCTAATCAGACAAAGATCTCTTTTATGTGTGATCCTATAGATTCTATTCTATCTGGTAGTGAGATATATTGTGATCTCCATCACAATATCATCGAAAATTCTTTCGATAGATTGGAATGATTCCAACTCTGTCCATCAGGGATCATCGATCATCAAGATGATACTTGACGAGTCTCGTGATCCACCAGTGATACCTAGCAGTATATAGTGACAACCTAACAGAATAGAATATTCAACCTTTAGGTGCACTTACAGTGTAGTTTGATTCTTCCGTCGTGAGTTCCGACAAGACGTAGGTTAAGAATAACTCGTTAAACCTGTTCATCCATCATATGTCAGATTCAATCAACTCGAGTCCATGTGAAACCTTATGAAATTTTTTTCATCATTTATCTACCATGATCATGAATTTTAGGACTCAATCTCATAAACTGCATAGGATCTATCCCTATTTACTAGGATCGATAGATCCCATCTAGGTATACATCCTATTCCTATAATAGACCTATTGTAGCCAATATACACTGTAAGATTTTGAATGGCTAGATAACCAAATGATTATGCAGTCAAACTACAGCAATCCTACTATGAACAGTCAAGGCACGCAAGTCAAAGAACTATCTATACTACTACAACTTTGAGTAAGTCACCGACGAATGGATAGCTATCCTAGTGACTTCTCATGTTGATCATGCTCAGTATCCTTGATCTCTATCAAGCACCTGCACTCTCACTCTGGTATCCCCATACTATCGACTTGAGACTTGTCTACCCATGAAAAAAATGATTTGTGCATCGATCTATCCAGATCAGTCACCATCCTCATAACAATCTATTTATTGAGAGTATTTAGGAATTAATCACTAATGACATATACCTTAAATTCTCAACTCTTGAGAATACATATCATCATCCGTTAATTTCTCAGACGATTCATGGACACAATTCAAACACAACATGAATGAAAATAATCCAAAATTTATTTATTTAAAATTTTAATTATAAAATTATGTCTCTAGAATGTGTATATGTGTCAGCCAATCTGACTTCTAATACATACTTCCAACAAATTTTCACTTGACCTAAAGCCAATTGATCATAAACCTAAGTCCCATTTTCTCAAGATGAGCTTCAATTTTTTGTTGGCCCAGCAGCTTGATTAGCAGGTCAGCCATATTTTCTATATAGTCAACTCTCTATACCTCGACGAACTTCTTCTTGAGGTATTCATGAATCAGAAAAACTCGTCGCTCAATGTGCTTGGACTTCTGATGAGACCTCGATTCTTTAACGAGTACTATGACACCATTATTATCACAGAAGAGTAGAACGACATCTGATGGCATCACACCCAACTCCACAATGAACTTCTTGAACCAAAATCCTTTCTTAGCAGCCTCCGACGCGGCGATGTATTCTACCTCCATGGTGAAATCTGCAATAATCGGTTGCTTGTAACTCTTTCAACTAATCGTATCATCATTACATAGGAGCACAAAATCTAATGTAGACTTTTTATCATCAGTGTCAGACATAAAATCTGAGTCTGTGTATCCTTGTACTCACAAGTCTCTTCCTCCAAAGATGAAGAAGAGATCCTTAGTCCTTCTTAAGTACTTAAGGATATTCTTCACAGTAATCCAGTGTTCCTCATTTGGATTCGACTGATATCTGCTTGCGACACTCACAGCAAGAGCAATATCGATCGAGTACATAGCATAACGTACATGAGGCTTTCTATAGCAGAAACATAAGTGATGTTGCTCATATGCTGAATCTCCTGAGATGTACTAGGGCATATCTTCTTGGAGAGATGAACTCCATGCTTGAAGGATAATAGGCCCCTCTTAGAGTTTTCCATGTTGAACTGTTTCAGTACTTTCTTTGTGATAAATTTAACATCCTTTTAGATCTATCTCTATAGACTTTTATTCCTAGAATATAGGACACTTCTCCAAGATCTTTTATGGAGAACTCATTGGACAACCAAAATTTCACAGAAGTCATCATGAGAATGTCATTCCCAATTAGAAGAATGTCATCCACGATAATATGAGGAATGTGATAGCCCTCCCACTAACCTTCTTGAATACGTACGGTTCCTCCGCATTCTTGATGAAATCAAACGATTTGATCGCATCATTGAATCGAGTATTCCAACTCCGAGATGCTTGTTTAGTTTATAAATGGATCTTTGCAGCTTACGGATCTTGTGATCTCCATCACTGGATGTGAAATCTAGAGGTTACTCCATAAAGATATCTTCCTCAAGATATCTATTCAGGAAGATAATTTTTACATCCATCTACCATATCTCGTAGTCATGAGCTGCTGCAACTGTAAGCAGTGTCCCAATGGACTTCAGCATAGCTACTGGTGAAAATGTATCCTAATAATCAATGCCTTCATGCTGATTATAACTTTTAACCACAAGTCTCGCTTTAAAGGTCTCTATCTTTCCATTCGAATCGATCTTTTCTTAAAGATCTATTTGCATTCAATAGAAACTATTCCTACTGGTGAATCTACTAAGGTCCAGACCTGGTTGGTGTGCATTGAGTCAATTTTTGATCTCATCGCTTCCAACCATTTCTCGAAGTCGATGTCTGACATCACCTTATCATAGATTTTAGGATCAACAATATGGTCCATATCACCTATGAAGAATATTTTCTCTACATTCTCTTCCAGCATATCCATATTTTTTTCAAGAGGACGTGTGATCCTATTGGATCTACAAGGTGGAATGAGTTCTACAGGCTCTATGGCTCATTGCTCTTCAGAGATGCTCTCTTCGAGTTAAATTTTCTTCCACTACCTCTATCCTGGATAAAATCTCTTTCCAAAAATTTGGTATGTTAGCTCACAATCACATTGTGATCCTTCAAGAGGTAAAATAGTACCCCAAAGATTTTTTGGATACCCTATAAATAATCTCTCATAGACCTAGCCTCTAACTTATCGTCTGTTGTCATTTGATATAGAGCAGACATCTCCAAATTCTGAGATAACCAAAATTCAGCTTCTTACCATACAACATCTTATATAGTGTGGTGGGATGGATTTAGAGGGAACCTTATTAATTAAGTAATTTGCAGTCATTAAGGCGTGTCTCTAAAGAAATAAAGAAAAATCGATGAAGCTCATTATAGATCGAACAATATCCAATAGGGTCTGATTTCTCTATTTTGAAATCTCATTGAGCTGAGGCATTTCAGGTGGAGTTCATTGAGAGACTATGTCATTTTTCTTGAGGTAACTGAGAAATTCTCCATTCAGATGTTCTCCTCCTCGATCTGATCGAAGTACCTTAAGTAATTTTTCAGTTTGCTTCTCTACCTCACATCTAAATTTTTAAACTTTTTAAGACTTCATATTTAGATCTCATAAGAACACATACTCATACCATAAAAATCATCGGTAAAGGTGATAAAGTAGAGATAATCTCTTTTGATGGTACATCAAATGGACTGCACACATTAGTATGTACCAAAGCCAGTACTTCAGTGATCTTTTTTCTGTATCCTAAAAAGGGAAGCTTGATCATTTTTTTTCTGAAGGCAGGACTCATAGACTAAATATGACTCATCCGAGAATGAGTCTAAAAGACCATCTTTCACCAGTCTCTTAATCCTTTCTTCTTCGATATGACCTAGCCTAAGGTGCCATATGTACTTTAGGTTAGTCTCATCTCTGGATCTCTTAGATCTAACGGTACTCACTATTTGCTCAGATAAATTAATTGACTCATCTGCATCAACATGCAAATGATAGAGACTATTGATTAAGTGGTCATGTGCAATCATTTTATTTCAAAATAATGGTACAATGGTCCTTATTGAAACTAATTTCATAATCATCTTGTGCTAAGCATGAAACAAAATCAAATTTCTACTCGTATTAGGCACACAGTAACAGTTCCTTAGTTCTAGATAGAAATCAGATGATAGTCGAAGAGGATAGATCCCTACAGCCACAGCAGTAACTCTTGCTCCATTGCCTACTCGTAGGGTTATCTCTCCTAACCTTAACCTTCTACATTCCTTAAGACTCTGCATTGAAGTACACAAGTGTATACTAGAACTAAAATTTATTATCCAACTGGTAGTAGAAGAAATCATTAGGTTAGTCTCGATCACGAGCAAATCTAACATACCTTTTAAAGGAATGTCCCTCGAACTTTTTAAGGTCTCCATCCATATTTTTTGATCTAAGCCATAACCTAGCTTTTCGAAACTCAAAACATCTTTCAAGTTCTTTAGCCAATCCTTACAGTTGGAATCTAACAATTAGTTGATTTCTAAGATGCGGGCTAGACTATTAGAGACAGACAATTTTCTACAGAGAGAAGAAGTTTCTAGTTAGACTTTCGTAATTGATTTTAGTTTATTTTAGAAAATTATTTTAAAATAAACTTCATTCCCATTAATTCTTTGAAGCTCTCACTATTTCTTTGGATCCTAACACTCCTTGGATTAGGAAGCGAAAATCTCTTCATGAGTTAAGGTTCCTAGTGGGTACTGCGGTCCCACCGATTGGCACACTACCTCACCTGACAGATCTTGATGAATGTATCAACCAATAGGTGGTCAACTCTTGCCCAATATTTCTTAAATAAATTACAGCAGACTTGATCTTTAAGTCCTGAAACCTTATCTGATAGATCTTATCCTCATTCCTTAGTTAAGTCAGATCCATTATTGAGTGTGAGTGAAGTTATCATTGGACCCTCACCTGATAGTTCTTGGGCCCAACCCCATCTCCACCCCACTACAAATAGAGTAGTTGCTTCTCCATTGATACAATTGAACCACTATATTCAGTCGAGAATAGTCAATATCAAAGAGGGCACAATACTCTATAATGATGAAAGATCCCTCGACTTAATATTATTGAAGAATTTTAATTTAGGTCTCTTAGATTTAATTGTTTACTACATCCCATGTAGATCTATAATTAAATTGGATCTATTAAAGAGATTATGATTTGGTCTCACCAAATCAGTCCCATGGTGCAACGCAAATTGAAGTAGACTCAATCTTAAGCACCACAATCAAAATTGGTCCTCAAAATGGTCAGGTAAGATAAGATATGTGGGAGGCTCTCCACTGCCTGTGGTAATGATCCTAATTAAATAACCACTATCTATATTCTTGCCTTAGATATCAAATTGGTCTACCAATTCGAGATTGAGTTGGCTTCGATTCTCCGCTATGAATTGCAATCACAATCGTATTCAATTTGAGTTCATGATACACCCTACATCAAGGGTTGTAGCGATTCGGTGCAACTATTACATATATCGATGAACCACACAAAATCTAATTGCCTTAATTTTAGATCTTTAATTCTTAATTTCAGATCTTAATTAAGTACATTATGAAATCAGATTTAGTTTAGATATCAAAACTAGTTTAATATCTAAATATTCAATTACGCATCTCATACACAATTACATAAAATTCTGATTCATATTTAGATACTAAACGATTTTGGATCTAGAGTTTTGCATAAAGTAAATTTTTTCTTTTCGCAATTCTTCTTCTTGATTCGTATAGGCGCCCATTCCACCGTAGTCTTCTATGGTAGGACGGCCTTTACTATGATTCTCGAAGAGTATCAGGCTACTAAAAAATCAATCTACATCTACACATATCACATATGCATAAAATTTTTATACATCTCATGTATTAATAGGATCTAATCCATTACATATTTTAAATTAGATCTAATATAATTATTAAATCTAGTTTTTAGATCTAATTATATATCTCATGTAACTTAGATCCAAAATACATCTCATATATCAACTAAAAATCAGAACATAAACATGTAATTTAGATCTAATCTAATTATATCTCATGCAAGATAGATCTAGACATGATTCTATCATAAAATACATCTCATGCGTCATATAAAATTCAAATATTAATCTCATAAAAATTAGATCATAATCTCATAAAAATCAGATCTAAAAATTCTGATCAACATATTATCACATAACGTTCAATGATCGTTCTAGAATGAACTTCCATCAAAACGACCTCGAACTTTAACTAAAAATTTTCAGATCTATAAATTTGATTATTAGATCTAAAGATCTAATTTTTAGATCTTAAAAAATACTTGTGAATGATAATCTCACTTTGATACTACTTGAATGATGTCGCACATTCGAGATCATGCATGCAGAAATCAGAATGTGCAGATTTTTAACTTTAAAATATGAATGCTGCGGAATAAAACTCTAATCTAGATTAAACTCTTTAACATATCTAATATGTATGAAGTAGATCTAATCTACATGTAACAGG
>KE505916.1:119950-137511 GCA_000441515.1 Elaeis oleifera | reverse complement strand
CCCAACAATTACCGCATCCATTTCGGAGCCAACTGAAAGTCATGGGTAGTTTTGAATTTTAAATTAAGGTGTAAGTGGGATCGACGCTATCTCTTTAATTGAGAGTTTGGTCTAATTGGTGGAAGTAGATGCTGAGAAGAAGAAACAGCCGAGTTAGATCTCACCTAACGAGATGAGGATCGATGTATGCTTACGATCGAAGTTAGAATTCAGCACGTTCAAGTATCCTACCATCTGCAGTCGTCTAAGTGTTAAAGGTTAGTACATTGTAGAGAAAGAAGTAAACCTGATACCAAAATTATGAATGGCCGATCCTAAGAATTCTACTCAGGAGGGTTCAGGAGTCAAAGATCATCATACCACCGTGTCCATCAGCCCATACCTAGCCACTTGCCCATATCTTTTACCCAAGGAGGAAACATCCCCCTAACACATGCCCCCTACTCCCTAGTTCCATTTGAATGGAGTACTAGAGTTTCGATTGGCCAAAGACACATTATCTTTTTTCGTGAATGTGTGGCACATATGCTTCTTGGGTGAATCAAATAGCCATTTCAAACTACAATCATGACAAAAGGGCAATCAACAGAATCAAGAGAATGGCACTCCTTGTTTCCCATACATATCATTAATTGGCTGACTGACGCCTCTCTACTGTTAATGGATGGCATCATGTGTCGATTATCAGACGATCAGACAAGATTCAGTATCAGGATGGTTTCAATTTTCATGTTTGAAAAAGGAGGTGGTGTCTCTGATTTTTTCTATACATTCTTAGACCTTTTTTTTCTCTTACAACTTTTGTTTACATCTCGAGGCTTTTTCGATCGTCGATGGTTTGCTTTGAGGCAGTCGTCTTCATATCTCAAAGAATTACCATCTTCCTCTTTTTATTATGCCACAATAGGTTGGTTTTCCTTCTCTTCTTCTTTTGTCTCATTTTCATCTTTCTAGTTCAGTCATCTCTTATGTCTCCAATGGTGGATTCCAGGAGTCATAGCGAGAATCGCTCCTCTGAATCACTTCCTTCTTCTTCTGAGGGCATTCCTATTAGTAAAGGTGAGGAACATGGCACCATATCTTTTGCCCCAGACTAGATTGAGTCTAGATTGGGAATAAAGGATTTGAATCACATTCGTGCTCGATATAAGATTCTAACTACTTTTGAATTAGAGTCTCCTGATCCCAGTGGTAGAGGAATAGTCCTCATCTTGATAGGATAAGTTTGTATAAAGAAGCCTTTAAAGCTGGACTTACGTTTTCTATTCACCCTTTTGTTGTCGAGATTTTTCATTATTTCAATCTTCCTTTGTGTTCTGTCATTTCAAACTCTTTTATTTTATCATCAATTTTTTAGTTCTCTACTCTAAAGCTGGGTCCAGCCCTCTCTATCTCTTTTTCGATCTTTTTATACCATAAAGAGGCATACTGAAAATTGAGGGTATGTCTCCCCACCGAAAGGAATCTCTGTGTTGATAAAGGGGGCTCCATCTTCTGTACATAATTGGAAGGTTCGATTCTTTTTATTTCAGTCCTTCTATAGAGGATTAGGGGTGTCCACAATTGGGTCGGTCGAGAGATTCTGACTTTCAGATCGAGATAAAGATCTAGAGCGCTCTGCAATCTTGAGGAGATATAAGATTCTTCCACTACAGGAGTTGCTATCGGAGTAGTCTCTCTTTAATATTGGTGTCAGTCCAATCGATCTCAGAGGTGAGGAGATCTCCACTCCTCCTCTCGATGCCTCTTTTTATTGCCTTTCACTGGTGTAGAACCTTTTCATGATAGTGATGAAGCTTGAGGAAGAAAGAAGTTGCTGAGGGGATTGTTGAAAAGGGCGGCACCTTCTTCATCTACCAGTGTTTAGAAGAAATTCAAAGCTTCAGACAAAGGTGATAAGGAGGTAGTTGTTTCATCTTTAACTCAAGAGGGAGTTATTTCAGTTCTTCCCCCCTAAAGCCTGCTCCTGACATCTGTCATGCTCTCTGCCCCCCAAGTTAGCTCTGTATTGGTGGAGTTGGATTTTGCTAAAGGATCGATGGATCCAAAATGGATCCAAAATAGGATTTGGATCCATCAACTACCAAAGGGGATTTCGACAGTTGGAAGACTTCCAATCGTGCTTTTAAGAGTATGCTCTTTGATGCTGGTCTGGAGGAGGCCGAAAAAGAAGTAATACGAAGCATTAGAGGTAGATGATCTCCGCTTTAAGTTCGCTTCTATTTCTTCTATTTCTTTCTTTTTTTTCTTACTCTCTGTTTTGTGAATGTAGGCGGGGCATTATGCGGCAACCATCATTACTAAAATGAATGATGCTGAAAAAGAACTGACCGAAGTAGGCAAGAAATGGAAGTTGGTCGAAGCTATAGAGGTCAAAGCCAAATTAAGGATGGAAGTGATAGAAGCTAAGGTTGCCTAGTTGAAGAAAGTTAAAGAAATTGAAGCTGGGTTGGCATCAAAGAAGAAGAAGAGATTGGAAGCACAAGCCAAGGCCACTGATGTTGAGAGGAAGGCCCAGGAACAAGCTGCTGAAGTGGGACGCACAGCTGTGGAAGCCTTCTGCACATCTACTGAATATTCGGATGAGAAGTACGCCTTCAGTCAAGATGCCTTCAATATCAGCCTAGATATTTGTCGTAAAAAGGTGATGGAGCACTTCCTGGATATGGATTGGAGCTTCCTACAACACCTGAAAGAGGAGGAAGAAGATGTCGCCGAAGAGACTTTGATTGTCGAGGTGATGGAGGACCCTCCGAATCTACTGCACCTCTAGAGATTGTCTCTGCACACATTTCCACCGATATCGTGCTGCCCTCACAAGCATTGAAGCAATCAGTCGTGGTTACATCTAGTCCACCATTGGCCAATCCTTATGTTGAGGTCGGACATAACTAAACTTATATTCCTTTTTCTTTTCCTTTTGTTGGTCAATGTAAGAATTAATTTTTGAAATTAATGAAAGGATAAGTTTTATCTATATTCTTAGATTTATCTGTGTGATGCTCTTCTCAGTTGATTCGATGTGATTGTTGCGACCGCATGTTCATCCAATACTGGGTCAAGCATCTTTCGACGGCCTTGTCTTTGAGAATTCGAATTGAAACTCTCAAAAGAGATTTATGTTAGGCTCAGTAGGATGCCATCGAAGCCAAGACAAATCTTCAGAAGCTAGAAATGACTATCAAAGGGGTGACAATGGAGAAGAGGAGTCTGCAAAAGCATCTAGAGGGGACGAGCAAAAAATACTTCTCTGAGAAATGTAAGTTAACTGCAGAGCATGATGAGATTGTAAAGTCCACTGGGAATGCTAGTAGAAAAATAGGTGCAGAAAAAGCCCTTCTCAATAAGCAGATGCAAGAAGTCTGAAATGAGATTATTAGATTGAAATATCACCTTGCCTCATATAAGATTGGTGATGAAGCCAAACAAAAATTGATAAGCTCAAAGAAGAACTCTATTTGGCAAGGGGCAAGATAAGGGATCTTTATCGTTCATTGGATGCAAAGAGGTCAGTAATTAGTGATGTTCGGAGTGAACTTGTTACGATCAGGAGAACGATAGCTGACCTCTCCGGAGCTCTTCACAAGGATATATCCGTATTAATAGAAACTCCAAATTTAGCTTGTGGAGAAGATGGCTGCAGTTGAATATTCTAAGACAACCATCAAATTATTGAAGGATCAGCTTGCTTCGACATTGCACAATACAACCGTCACGATTGATGATGTGTCAGTCCAATCGATCGATCTCGATTTCAAGGAATGTTGAAGCCTAGTCAAGAGGTTTTTTCTTGAAGTTGACTCCCATCTTCCAGCTTCAGACCTAGGGGGAACATCGGGCGCCGAAGCTCCACCAGCCAAGGATTGACCTTTCAATCTATGTATTTCTTCTTTTTCTTTTGTAGTCATCTATTCTATAATTGTTGTAAGAAATTTACTGATAATGAATAAAATTCAAAGCTTTGGCGTTGCACAGGTTTGCTATCTTGCAAAATGGTCTTATGGTTTGAATGAATGGTCTCCACATTAGGGTGGCTCGCCATGATATCCATAGAGTGGCCATGTTTTAGGTTCGGCTTCGTGCCTTGCCGAAGTTGATGGCTTGAGGGTCCCCTTGGGTTAGCCTCCAAAGGTCTTCTTAAGTTGACCTTCACTTCTTGACCAGTCGGGGTCTTCATGGGTGTTGGCTTTGCTAAAGAACAAGCATGGCTTTCAGAGGTCCTTGTAGGTTAGCCCCACTTTCCGGACTGACAAAGCTTTGCAAGTATTAACCCACTGAAGAGCGGGTTCGGCCCTTTTGGGGTCCTTATAGGTTACCTCTAGTTTCTCCTGGTTACTAAGGTCTTCATGAGCGTTGACCCATTGAAGAGCGAGTTCGGCTTTTAGGAGTCCTCAAAGGTTAACCCCTGCTTTTAGTAGTGGAGGCTCCTGCCATTTTTTGGGAAGAGGATCGTCACGATCAACACTTTGAGAAAGTTCATGGGTCTCAATCAGTTGTTGTTGGTCAATAGGCTTGCTTTCCAAGAGTCTAAGTGCCTACTCAGGATGCACTTGAGGACTCTACTTGCCATAATGGTTAGCAGAATTTTTCAAAAAATTGATCGATGGTTCCTTCAGGCCAGTTTTCAGTTGCCACGTGGTGAATCAGGATGGCTCTCGAGGCACTCCGTCGACCCCGCTTTGATAAGAAGAAGGCACAATAAATGTTGGTGATGGTTGGTATTTTGAAATGTAACAAGTGGTGAAGTCTCCTCTATCGGAGTTCTTTGGGTGGTTCAATAGGCCCATAAGAGATTATACAACTCATCAACCCAAGCTCCTTTTGCTCGATCGATCCTAGCTTTCAGCCCCTGCAGAATGGTTCTGCTGGTGACTTCGACTTCTCTGTTGAATTGGGGATGACCTACTGCAGTAAAGTACTGTGAGATACCATGGACTTGATAGAACTCAGCAAACCTTAGGCCTATAAATTGGGGACTATTGTCTGTAATAATCACTCGAAGAAGACCGAACTTGCAAATAATAGACTTCCAAACAAAGTCTATCACTTTGATTTCAGTAATCTTGGCAAGGGGCTCAACTTCCACCCATTTAGTAAAATAGTCAATAGCCACTAGCAAGAATTTTTTTGGCCTGATGTCGGTGGAAAAGGACCTAAGTTGTTCATTCCCCATTGAGCGAACGATCAAGAGATGGCAATCAGAGTGAGCGGTATGGATGGCTGATGCTGAATATTAGCATTCCGTTGGCATCGATCACATCACCTAATGAAGTCGGCTACTTTATCCTACATTTTGGACTAGTAATACCCTCACCGAAGTAGCTTGTATGCTAGAGATTTGCTAGCCAGATGATTGTCATACATTCCTTCGTGCACTTTTTGAAGTGCATATTCAGCTTCAGAAAGACAAAGACATCTTAAGAGCAGTAAAGAGAAAGATCGCTTGTAGAGTTTTTCATTATAGAAGATGTAGTGCAAGGCTTAAAATTTGATCTTCCTGACTTCTTTAGAATCTGCAGGTAGCACTCTACCTCTTAGGAAATGAATAAAAGGTTCCATCCAGTAGGGTTCATCATCAACTTATTGGACTTGGGCCGGATCTTCTATATTTGACCTTTCTAGAATTTCAAAAAATGATTGTCATGGAAGGTCACTTGGTGCAAGGGTTGCCAACTTTGAAAGCAGATCGATCTTTAAATTTTTGGCCCGATGTACTTATTGAATGTCAAAGTTGGAGAATTTTGATGTCAAATCATTCACCTTATGTAGGTATTTTCTCATATTTTCTCCTGGCTTCAAAGTCTCCTTTCACTTGCCCTGCTACCAATTGTGAACCTGTGTAGATATTCAATTTTGACACTCTAAGTTCCTTGGTGATCCTTAGACCCACTAGAAGTGCTTCGTACTCTGCTTCATTGTTCATAGCTAGGAAGCTAAACCTCAGGGCATATTCTGTAGTAAATCCTTTAAGTCCAAGCAGTAGTAACCCAGCTCTTGATCCAGAGGTATTTAATGAACCATCTACATATATCACCCACGAATTTCCTAATTCTGATGACTTTGGTTTTCTACTATATCTTCCTAAATGGGTTCGGACATCTACAGGTCATCTGGGACGGTGCATTCTACAATGAAGTTTGTCAGGATCTGAGCCTTGATGGAAGGCTGAGGTCGGAACTGTATTTCAAATTCTATGAGCTTAATAGCCCATTCCACCAGTCATCCGAAAGTATCGGGATGATGTAGAACAGCTTTGAGTGGCTAGTTTGTCAATACTACAATTGGATGTGCATGAAAATATAGCCGAAGTCTTTTGGTTGTGACATTGAGTGCTAAGATCAGCTTTTCCAACTTCGTGTATCTGGTCTCCATATCATGTAGGATTCGGTTGATGTAGTAAATTAGCCTTTGAACATTATCTTACTCAAGGACCAGCACAACGCTTATTGCTGCTAGAGATACTGTTAGGTACAAATAAAGCTTTCCATCGATGTTTGGCTTGCTAAGGAGTGGCACCGAGTTCAAATACTACTTTAACTCTTCAAAGGCTTGCTGGCACTCATCGGTTCATTAAAAATTTTTTTGGCTGTTTCAAAGTTTGGAAGAATGGAAGGTAGCATTCAGCCGGTCTTGAGACAAATCTATTCAGGACCGCCACTCGATAGGTGAGGCGCTGGACTTCTTTTATATTTTTTGGAGGACTCTTTTCTAATATAGCCCGAATCTTCTCTGGATTTGCTTCTATCCTTCAATGTCACTCTGAAGGTGCACTTTATAGGCTTTAGCTTCATTCTATATTTTTTAATGTTGCAAAGGTCTCTTCAAGGTTCTCAATATGGGTCCAAGAGATTTTGCTTTTGACAAGTATGACGTCTACATAAACCTTCATATTTTGATCAATTTGATCTTTGAAGATCTTGTTTACTAGGTGCTGGTAAGTCGCACCTATATTTTTCAAATCAAAAGGCATCACCCTATAACAAAAAGATCCCGATTAGTAATAAAAATATTTTTCCTTATTTCAGGCACCATTCGGATTTGGTTATATCTAAAAAGGCATCCATGAAAGTGAGGAGCTCATTGCTTGAAGTTGCATCTACTAGCTAGTCAATTGAGGGTAAGGGTAGCTATCTTTCGGACATGCTTTATTAAGATCTGTGAAGTCGATGCTGACCCTCCACTTGCCATTCGCCTTTTTCATGAGGACTACATTTGCGATCCAACTAGGGTAGTTAGCTTTTCGAATGAAGTCTGCATCTAGCAACTTGTTCACTTCTTTAGCTATCACTTTTTATCGGTCAGGTATGAAGCTTCTTTTATTCTGTTTAACAGGTTTGTAATTTTGGTTGACACCTAGCCGACGCATCATCACCTCCGAATTGATGCCAGACATATCGGTCAGTGTCCAGGCGAATACATCAGCATGTGCCTGTGAAAAGAAAATGAGCTTTTCTTTTGTTACCTGATCAAGATTCGATCAAATCAGGATGGTATGCTCTTTGTTGCCATCTCCAAGTGGGATCATCTCCAAATCCTCTATAGGTTTTTCTCTTTCTTCGAACAACTCATCTCGGGTGTCCAGCCCGTCAACTGGGTAGGCTTTGGATGGCCCTAATCTACGAAGTGTGATGTTGTAACACTGTCACCCAAGGCCTGATCTCCAGGTACTTCGCCAACTTTGAACTCTATCGGGAACTTCATTTTCAGATGGTAGATGGACATGACAGCTTGAAGTGTATTCAGTCCTGGATATCCAAGGACTGCATTGTAAGCTGAAGGTGCTCGGACTACCAAGAAATCCATCTGGATTTTAGATCGTTGAGGATATCGTCCAGCTACAAAGAGAAGAGTTATTACTCCCTCGACTGGTACAGCATCCCCAATAAATCTCATAACAGGGTATCCATCCATCCATCCATTTGGTGGTATGTCCATTTGAGAGAAAGCATCATAAAGTAGAATATCGACTGAGTTTTCATTATCAATTAAGATATGATGTACATCATAATTTTTAATATTAAGAGTTACAAACATCGTGTCATTGTGAGGGAACTGGATTCCTTAGGCATCCTCCTCAATGAAGACAGGGGACTCTTCGATCTTTGGCCTCTTGGATGGTTCGGTTGCTTCCTCCATCCTTTTACAGGATCCTCTGATTATTACATTGGTTACTCCTGTAGGAGGCCGATCCCCAAAAGGCTCCCTCTGCTGTGGTTCTGACGGGATTGGTAATCTTCGTTGTTCCTCTTGCTGATCTTGTCGATGCCGAATAAACCAGTCCAAGCGACCACATCGGATAAGTTCTTCTATTTCATCCCGAAGCTGGATGTAGTCTTCGGTGTCGTGGTTGTGGTCGCGGTGATAAAGGTAATATTTATTGGGATTTCATCGATCCAGGTTGGATCGCAACTTCGTCGCTCTTGAGATCCGATCCCTAATCTCCATAAGTACCTGGGCTCGGGCGGTGTTCAAAGTGGTGTAATTAGTGAATCTCCCATGTGGAGGCACACACCAATCCCTTTGAGGGTTGTCCCTCTGTCGAGAGTTTCGTGGGATAGTTCAGGATCTTCGACGCCTAGGAGGAGAGTGAGGGTGCTGCTGGCTCCTTTGTGGAGACTCCGACCTTTTTTCTTCTTGTCTTCAGCAGCAATCATCGGGGGTTTACCTTTAAATGCCTCATCTGCCCCAACGTATTTCTCTACTCGGGCCAGCATGTCAGCGAAGTCTCGATGATAGATCTTCTTCAAAGAATAGCAAGAAGGCCATTCTTTAGTAATTTGTCCTTTAGGGTAGTCATTGCAACCGATTGATCTAGGTTGTGCACTTCTAGCACGGCCGTATTAAAATGACCGAGATAAGATTTGATGAGTTGAAGGAAATGACAAGCAGTTTCATGCATAATTTAAAATTTACAGTGGAAGCAAGCAAGATTAAACTTTTTAATCTTATCATGCATTGGATCGAATCTAAAAACTACCTATGCTAGGATCGGATGACATAAACATACATGAATGCTAAATCTGAAATCTAAGAACAGCTGATCATATCAGTACAGTAGATCACATCTACTAAGTGATTGAGTTTCGAACCCAATACTTGAGTACGGGTCGAAGATCACCACTGCTAATTACCATGGAACTAAGGTTCTTTCAGTCTACTGTAGTAGCAACGCAGGTTGTCTGGCCTCTATGGAAGTCCACTCGAAGCTTCGATCTGATCGATCTTCTGGGAGTACTAGCTCGTGTAGAGACTCTATTGATGGTTGATGATGCTTCTTCTCCGAATCTCTTAGACTCTTCCAGGAGGTGAAGAAGAACTTTTAGGAGGAACAAGAGGTAGAGGTAGAAGGTGGATCGAGGAAACTCATTCCCACTTTCCTTTTCTCTCTTATAAACCCCCACGCCCAAGGTCTAGACACTAGGTTTCCCACACACCAAAATAGAAACCCACAACCATAGAACTCTCGCCCAAAACTCTCCCACAGTGAAAACTTCAGATGTTTTTTATGGAAGTCTTAGTTCTGCACACAAAAGAACCCTTCTTAATGTGGGCATCCAAGGGAGGTTAAGATAGGATAAGGCTAAGGTTAGTTTAGATTCAATTCAAACTTGAATTCAAAATTCAAGTTGAATTTAAATCAAACAAACCCCATGCATATCCAAAGGGAGGGTATGGAATGAAGCTTTGGCATGTGAATTCTTCATGTAGATTCATAATTTGCATGGAGAAGGGAGACGTGGAAATGCTGGTTGGTGCAAGGGGAAGTTCAAACAAATTTGAACTCCAATTTGAATTTTAACTTGGTCCAAATCAGATTTGATTAGACTTAATTAGGTAAGAGTGAACCTAATCCAATTAGGCATCTAAATATCTCAATTAAATTCTAATCAAATTAGAAATTAATCGAGTCCAAGTTTTGATCAAATCAGGAATCAATCTCTCTTAGCAATTAGGTCATCTTATAACCAAAAATTCAATTCAATTAGATTTTATCCAACCTCATTGCTCAATCAATTAAGCTAATCAGCAATCTAATTGCTAATTAATCCTCGTATAATTTACTAACTATTAGTAATTAATTTATCATAATTTTTGCATAAGATCAATCATCAATTATATTGACGATTATATCCTTGAACGATTCTCAATCATTGATCAGCCAAATAGGAATCTCTTTTGTGTATGATCCCATAGGTTCGAACCTAAGTCCGTAGCATAGGAATAAATTTTGTACTAATTGAAGTGACCATTTAGTAATGATATCCGATGTCCCGATAGGTGGAATAGTCGCAAAGCAACATTCAAGAACATCTGGGATATGGTTACTGTATAATTCATCCCTTTGATCTTCAATGCTCAGGATGACTTCAGAGTTAAACTGTCAACTCTTAATCAGTATATTCGATTTGTGTCTCAACTTTATAAATCTTATGACTCCTTACAAAGATTATCCTGATCAAGATTATACTAAATTGAAATACAATATAGTATTATCTTCTGAAACCAAGAGCGGTCAATCCCATCTTGACTCACATACAGACTTTGTAAGTACTTGATTATGCCGAGAAATCTTCCATCACTGAATTAAAATTCAGATAGTCTAATACCAAAGCACATTGAGTTGCTTGCAAGTTACCGTAATGATCTTAGGTCAGAGGGACACATATTCATATCCTTTGTGAGCTACCTTTAACAGCAGAGTGCTCCATAGTTTGATCATGTTCAGTGCAAATGTACTCCTATATTTTACTTGTATGCTATACCAATATCTCTACACTCCTTGGTTACAAGGACAACCAACTCATATGGCACACAACGATCTATATTTGATAAATATTATTATCCTAATAATAACGTATCGTTTGCTTGTGAACAAGTTTAAAAACTATACGATAAATCCTCCTTTATCGATTGAAAGTAGTTCTAAGGACTTCATCAAAACATAACAGTTCAATAAGAAAGATGCAAAATTTATGATAAAAAAGCTAAATAATATTTATTAATTTATAATTCATATATAATTTACAAAGAGCACAATCATTTACAAATAGACGATTGGCTTTAGGATACATTTTTCAACAATGGACTCTTCTTTTCTTTGCTTCACATTCATCATGGAGTTCGATCTCTTCTGCTGCCTCTTGCTACTCACAAAATGGCCAACGAATAATCGGCTCATTTGATCAAAAGAATGGATTGTCCGGGGCTTCAGACTAGTGTACCAATGTCAGACTATGCCCTTCAAGGAGGATGGGAAGGTATGATAGAGGACGGCATCGGTTGCCCATGAATAAGCATCAGGGACTTAAAACTCTTCAAGTGGTCCATAGGATCGATGATCCTATGGTCGCTCTCAAGCTGCGGCATCTTAAAGTTCATGGGGAGTGGCTCTTGTATTATCTGATCACTGAACAGTGGGTTGGTACCATACCTGTTGTCATGTGCCGGTGCCTGGTGACGGATCGCCTCGATCCGCTCATTCATCTCTCAAAATTTTCGATTAATGTCTGCATCCCTGGCAGTATAATTTTCAGAACACTGCGGGGAGATCGTTGACTAGGCATTGAGCCTTGCCTAGAATGAGGACTCGATGATCGTCATCTGACTATATGGTTGACTATAATGAGTCTGTCTCCCCACTCAAGACTCCGAGGAGGGAACGGAGGTCTCGCATATGGTATTGCTGCAGGCTGTTGTGGGGAATTGCTGAAGGTGGATCCGCCACTAGTACTGCAATGGCTGGTAGGGGTGCGACCATAGCAGCCACTGCAGGTGTCGCCATCGAAGGTACAACATGCAGTTGCTGCATCGTCTGGACAGCGATAGTCAAGGTTTGAACTTGTTGGAATAGTAAATGAAACTGTTCCGCGTTGACAGTCACCATCTGTGGAGGAGATGGTTGTTGACTTCTGGCTGCGGCTACATCGGAACTTGCTAGCATGCTGCATTCTCCACTGGCTGGGAGGCGGCAGCGGTACCAGATCTCCAAATGGACATTCTTCATAGTGTCATAACTTGTGTTTGGTGCTCCTTCTCATAATTGGATCAGGACTTTTCCTCTAGCACCAACCTATTACCGCTGAAATCTGGATCATGGTCGGATAAGACTGGAGCGGTTGCGCATCTTCCTGGAAGAAAATCTGCAAGCAAGTCCTGATTGAAGTTGGCTCCGATGGGGACTCATCGATGCTCAAGTCAGATCACAGAAAAACAGAAGAGAAGGAGTGTAGCAAGATTATGGTTGCATATCTTGGGAGATCTCTTATAGATCCTTTTGTAGGTTGAAGTCATGTAACCATCAAGAGAAATCATAGGGCCTGCGAGACCTCCGATCGAAATTGATGGAGTGATTATCTCACTTAACTTTTTCATTCTGGAACCAACTGGAAGTCGTGGATGGTTTTGAATTAAGACGCAGGTGTGATCGATTTTGTCTCTTTAATTGAGAGTTCAGTCTAATTTGATGGAAGTGGATGCTAAGAAGAAGAAACGACCGAGTTGGATCTCGCCCAGTGAGATGAGGATCGGTGTATGCTTATAGTCGAAGTCAGAATTCAGCATGTCTAAGTATCTTGCCATCTGCAGTCATCTAAGTATTAAAGATCAGTCACTATGGATTAGGAATGGCCGATCCTAAAAATTCTACTCAGGAGGGTTCAGGAGTCAAAGATCATGATACCACCATATCTATCAGCCCATACCTAGCCACTCGTCCATATCTTCAGCCCAAGAGGGAAATATCTCCCCAACACCTATTATGATTTAGTTGTATAAAAAGTGATGAATAAAACCTAGTTCAAAGACTTGGCTTTCTGGTGCCAATGGGATATTCTATGTCTATGATGGTGACATGTATGATTCCTAATCCTGTCACCACTTTATTCAAAGGATTCTTAATTATTTATTTAACAAAGAATTGTTCTCTGTCTATAATGGCGATATATATGAGAAAAGAACTGTTTCTCAAACTTGCCAATGCGTGTGTTAATCGCAGGGGGTGTCAATGGGCTGGCCTGGAGATAGTCCCGGATCAGTCTCATAAAAAAGCTTGTGGACTAAGGCCGGGCCAAAACAAGCTGAAGCCCAAATTTTATTAAACATTGAGACAGTGCAAAGGCAACGCCTATTCATTTACGAGAACGTTGTTCGGGACATCCTACCATCCCACCGACGCCATCTCGTATTGTCCCATCCCTTCTTTTCCACCTGTGATAATACAACTCGAATTACCAGTAATGAGGAAGGAGCAGTCCAAATGGACAACATATCCATCAACCCTACCGTTTCATTAAAAAGGTGATGTGTTCTATCAGAAAAGAAGAAAGAAAGAGACTGATGTGATGTTGCGATACCATAACCTATCCACACATGCATCATGCCCACATGTTAGTCCTTACCATAAGCCAATCACAAACTCTTTTTTTAGGTAATTCAATTCTTGATAAACATGCTCATGTAAATGGTGAAAATAATTACCAAAGATATTAGATGCCTCAAATGTATACCAAATACCATTTCCTGCATCTCTTCCCTAAGAATGTAAGCCAAAGAGCTACACACTTGATAAAACGAAGTGTTTCACAGTTTGTATTTGCTCCTTAATTTCTCGTGAAATGATTCTTATATGAAATACTTTGGCTCACCATGCAAATAATATGCAAGTTATGATGCATGAAATGCCATGGAATTTGATGCTTTTCTCACCTGTAGTTTATCACCATAACTAGAAACAGGTTTGAGCATCGGCATGAAGAATGAAAGCAGGAAAAGAGTACTTAGAATCAAAAATTTAGTCAGAATTAAGCAAATCAAGATACAACAAATTAAGTTTAATAGCATCCTGGTAATTATTATTTCACCATATCAATTTGCAGCAAAAGCTATTTAGATTGTATGACAAAACAATGTAGCATGGGAAGCAAGTTGGATTTGAAACATGTTTCTTGTTTTGTTGCTTGTCATCCCGGAATTATTACTAATAAACAATAGCAAGGTTCCACTTTCCAACTGCCCAATATGACCAACCGAAAAAATAGGAGATACCAGCCCAACAGAGCTGGACTTTAGTCATCGTCTCTTTATAAAAGTGGCAACAGAGAAGAGTGGCGCACAGGTCATGGGCAGCCTATATAACTTGAACTCACTGATTGCTTGAGAGCCAAGACTAAGACAATGAAGCTCTTGTTTCAATGCCCTTGTTGTTCATGCTTCTGCTTCATGAAGACCAAGAAGGACAAGCCTAAGGAAAGGAAGCCCAAGGTGATTCAAAGCATCAATGCACAACATTCATTTAGTTTCATAATGTAGAAAACCTTCATAATATTTGAAGTTCTCCAGGACATAATGCTTCAAGTGTACTTCATCAAGTGAATGTAAAATGATCTGAGGTCCTCTCTCAGATGTAATGCATGACTTGTTAGTTATCTTGTTCTTATTCGTTTGATAAATTGCAAATCTTCACCACTTGTTGTTTGATTCCAATAACCAGACTAAGCTGCAAGAAATTTTGGAGGAAATTAAGGTCAAAAATCTCTGAAGAGGTAGCTTTTTTTCCAACTCTTAACAATGGTTGGTTGCTTTTCATAGTTCTGGCATTAGTTCAGTCAGTTCAGATTCTGAAATGGTTTCTAAAGCCAAAACATGAGCTATGGGATATACTAACAGAGAAGAGAGAAGATAGTTAGTTGCAATTAAATCCATTTTCCAAATATATGGTGTGCTGGATATTTAACACTAGATTAGACAGATCAAACACAGAAGTTTAGCATGTAAATTCCATGTACTCATTTTCTTCTTGACCCAAAGCTTAGAAAACTTTGCAGTAATTTCGTTGTGTACACGACATGGCATGAATGCTGTTGCCTTATCCTTTCAGTTTGTTACAACAACTACGTACTATGATATGAAATAGGAATAACTAAAAATCATACTTCATAAATAATATGACAAAATACTTTATAATAATTTTGCAAGTTTCAACACAAAGACAACAAATTATGCAAATGCCTCCCTTCCAGCCAAATTTCTTTTCCTCAAGTGCAAATTATGGGAAAAGCAAGCAAAGAATGCAGAGAATGCATCAATGCAAAATCATCAAGGCAATTGTTGGAACAAATTCCCTTCTCCAATCTAACGAAAAAGTGAGAAGATTTAGTACTGAATAAGATAAAGAAAGGAGAACTTTTGATTAATTTGAATTATTTTAATCTCAAGAAGTTCTCTCACTTTTTTTTTTTTAATTTTTTATTTTGGGGTGGGGGTGGTGTTTTGTGTTTCGGGGGTGGTGGTACGGGGCTCGTAACTACAGCTCTTCACTGATAGGCAAAATGCTAAGTGCACAAGGAGAATTTTATGCAAACCTGAATTTACTACTGCAAACTATTTAGCGAATGTAAATCACTAATTACTGGATGGGTCTTGCAAATACTATTATGGCATTTAATTATTTTCAAGCATTTTAAGAGCTCTCAGAACTTTTTTGTTTACTACTTTGAAAAGAACCCTCAGAATCTTGAGTCATCACTATGGGTGGTTACAGTGGATGAAACAAATACAGCTTATATCTGGTGGACCTTACAATTTCCATTTTGCTATTATTCTTATTTGATAGTGATTTCTTATTGGATTTGGAGGTGAAAGGAAAAGCTTCAGCATTCTTTTTGAGGTACAATGACAATTAGCTTTCCTTATGCGGAAGGCAAGAAGGAAGATAAGACACACACCAGAAGGATGGCAGGCCTTGTAACCAACAACTTTGGGAGTAAGGAATATAAGCAAAAGCACCCCATCCAACATGTTCTGAGTTGTGACTAATGTAAAAGAACGTGAGGTTATGTATGCTTGTGGATGCACATGAAACCCCAGATTGACATCATGGATTGGCATTTCGGTAGCATGGAATAGGACCAACTGCAAGTCCCATGACCACAATTCTCTTACATGGTCTTTGTTTCCTATAACTTGAGAATCACATGTAATTCCAGCTTCAAAGGGTAAACCAAATGCTGCAATCTGGGATAAAAACAACTAGTGCTTGAGTTTTAGTAAGGGCAATCAGTATCATTCTATAGAGATTGGTTATCATGTTTGACTCCAGTGAAGAAGCATCTCCAGTCACTAACCACCAAATCAGCCTTAACCACAGTTTCACTTTCAGTAATATTAAGTTTCATTTCTATTTCACAAAGGCTAGATCCGGATTCATGGGTTATTTTCTCAATATTATATACGAAACATCTTTAAATAGTATGCCTTTCAAGAACATGAAAATCTCCTAATCACTTCAAGAACATCTACGATCTTCCTGAAAGAACGATTGTCTCCATGATCCTCGGTTTTCAAAAGGCCCTAATACTTAATTTCCTTTATGCAAATTAAAATCTAAATTGGAAGGCATTACATACTGTTCTAAATAAGCAATCAAGATAACTAGTTGATGCCTAAATAAATGACTAAAAAGAAAATGTTAAAGGAATACTGTATAATTCAATTAAGGAGCAAAGTCTTCGAGCGGTCCTTAAATGGTTAAATAGATGGTTACAAGAACATTAACTCTATGTTTGAATCCACATCTATACCTCCAAAACAACTCCTGGCTTTGGGAAAGCTGCAACTCAATTCTTCACCGGTTTCATGTACCATGCAAATCCGATTTTGCTGGAGACTTGATGAAGTGTTTCTGGCCTGCTTCCAAATTCTTGCATCATTTTTGGAGCTAATCTCTGATTATTCTTGTATCTCCAACAAAGGGACGTCTTACAGGCATTGTTAAACCTTTCTTCCCACTCCTCAAAGATGTTCCAAATCAACCAACAAATTGCCAAGATAAGATTTTCATCCTACTATTCAGGACCACAGGTTTTGATGTACTTTATCTGTTCAGTCAAACTGCAGATCTTCAAATCCAGCATCACAAGTGATGGAATTGTTCACTCATCCTCAGTGGTCCTTCATGGTTTATTGAGAACATATTGTATATCCCAGGCCAATTGGAAACCTAGCCCAAGTTAAAACAATGCCAAAGAGTATAGCACAATTTTTAAAGCATAAAAATAATAAAATAAAAGAAAACAGAGAACGGTTGGGAGGAAGAAGACTCTCAACCTAAGCCCCTCTACAAAACGGAAACTCCCTCCCTTCCTCGGCTTCCCATCACCGGAAATCTCTCCTCTCCTCCCTGTTTTTCTTCGAGCTCTTCTCTTCATGTTCACGGATAGACGGCATTGTGCCGGCGATTTCGTGGCCCAAAACAACCCTAAAAGCCAGGTAATCTATCAAGGAACCCTCTCTTCAATTTCCTTTGAATTTTAGATAGATTTTTTGTGCTTTGATCTGCTGATTTTTTTGGGAAAAATCGGATCCCGAAACCTCCTGTTCCGGCTGTCCGCGTTCTTGGGTTTTCTGGCGCTGTCCGGCGCCATCCGTCGCCGGCGAGCCCCGATCGCGGAGCCACGAATGCGTCGCCATGAGCTGAACCCCCACTCACCTGTTCCGGAGGAGATTTTCATGGAGTCGGGAAGGAGAAAAGGGGATCACGATCCCCTGTTCTGTTCAACCGAGAG